>JAGISJ010000015.1:129166-294755 GCA_023375725.1 Nephotettix cincticeps
CTCTCTCTCTCTCTCTCTCTCTCTCTCTCTCTCTCTCTCTCTCTCTCTCTCTCTCTCTCTCTCTCTCTCTCTCTCTCTCTCTCTCTCTCTCTCTCTCTCTCTCTCTCTCTCTCTCTCTCTCTCTCTCTCTCTCTCTCTCTCTCTCTCTCTCTCTCTCTCTCTCTCTCTCTCTCTCTCTCTCTCTCTCTCTCTCTCTCTCTCTCTATCTCTCTTTCTCTCTCTCTCAAATCGTTCCACTGCAACTAGGAGTAAGACAACGGTAAAAATCGTTGTCTAAATGCCTAAACGAATTTAACTTGAGCAGAAAAGTTGAATTCCTTCAGTTAACTTCATAATTTTAAAACAGGTATTCCATAAAAATATAGGCAGACTGGAACAAAAAAGAATGTATTTACTTCCATTTTTGAAATAACTTAGCTTATGGATATGTCTAGAGGGAATTTTTCCAGATCCTCTAAACAGCTCCTTAACCATAATGTCGTCCGTTCCGTTTCAAATTTTGCCCTGACGGACTGCCAATATCCTTCCTCCAGAGCTAAGAAATATCCATATCAAAAGTTCCAGAACTTCTTAAAGATTTCATCAAAGAATAGTAAGATGGTTTTGTGTTCATTTTATGAAATTATACCAATTCATTTCATTTCTATTTTTTATGTTATATAGCACAGCTGTCAAGTTATTGTAACAAATTTCATATATAAAGGGTGTCTTTATTCATATCCTATCTAAAAAAACAAAGTGTCGGCGTTTCGGGTGGGGTTGGTTAGGGGTCGAGGCGCCGGAGATACGCCGGCGTCCGGTCGTCGTCATCGGGTAACGAGGCCTCAGTATGCCGCATCCCGCCACCAAATGTAATAAACACCAGCCACGTCCCGCGCTCATTTACATATTTCAAATATTTCCCTTTCCATAATTGAATTCCTTAAACTGTCGTTGATGATATGTAGTAATTAGCTTAGTGCACGTTACAGACTACGAGCGACTCGGCGACACGCCTCGGGCAAAAACTCAAGTGCGTGCCGTGCCGTGCCGCGAAATTAAAACTCCCAGGAATACCTGCTGGCATTTAGCGCGTGTTTCAAGGTGCTTGTTGAGCGGTTCGGTAGATATTTTATACACTATTCAGTTATGACATACCGAGAGTGGATTAGAGAGTTGCACCTTATTTAGAATGTATACTGTAACAAGTGTAGAGTAAAAAGCACACTTTTAAAACTTTTAGGGAAAAATATGATGTATTGGAGATTCCCTTTTATCTGTAAAATCATTTAATCATTAGGAAATGAAGACGAATTTGTTGTTCTTAACTAAGACGCTCATTTTAGGCAAGAGAAAATATTGTTAAAACTAGTATAATATTTAATTGTATTATTTAGGTTAATAAAACACCGAAACAATGTTGTTGTTTAAATAAAATTTAGATGGTTCAAGTAAAGATAGTTATTTTGGCTTTTTATTGTCTACCTGTTCTGTTATCAATGAATTCATTGAGCTATAAAGTTGACGCCGTAATGCTACATTGTGGTAGTTATTACTGATAAAAATCTAATGTTTTGTAATGAAATGAATTTTATTCTATATAGTAATTTGTGAACTCATATATTCTATCCGATTGTGTTAAATATATACAACAAGGCTAATGAGTCTAATTCAATATTCTATACACTTTCCAGATGATGCAATGTTCATCATTTATATTTATATGAGAGTACTTAATCGGAAACTACACAATATCTTAGAATAAATAAACGTCATTATATTGACACATAATTTCTCCCTTATACAAACTTAAAATATTGAACATTTTAACTAAACTCGCTTTTTCTTCTCAGTTAAACGAGTCGCTATATTAGGGGATATATCTTCCAAACCCGAGCTAATGTTAAACCTTTTAAGTTGTTTGTTATTGGCTGGTGTGATCGTACGCTGCATACCAAGTAAATATGTATTTTCACATTACTGAGGGCTACTTATCCTCAAAAATTGAAAAAAAATTCTTCAGATACGATGGATTAAATACATACCAAAGTTAACTAAGTTGGACGACTAGTTTCTGTAGCCTAAACCAGCATATTGTACACACACACACACACACACACACACACACACACACACACACACATACAGGCGCGCGCGCACACAGACACACAGCCAGATAGACATCACGTCGAAAACTAATTTTTGGGTTCAGGGGAACGATAACGTATACGAGTACATTCACTGTACATACAAAACTCAAAGCCGATTTTTTTACAAACGATAAACTTTCCTTTTATACTATCATACAGGTGGGAAAAAGAAAATAATCTAAAAGATATAAGAAAATAGTGTTAGAGTTTCGCTTTAGTAGTCATAGTTTTTGTATGGTTATAAACAGTTATCATACGTAGGGATATACTCTTCATAAAAGCATTTTATTTACTTCAAACGGGGTTTAAATTTTTTTTAATTTTGAAAATGAATTAGTCTTTACAAATACTTCAAAAAGTACAGAAATTGTTTGTAACTTCAACACATAAAAATACTTGACACACATTTACGAACAATGTTATAGATAAAATAATCATATTTTCAAACCATTTTTTATCTCTAATAAATAATAGTAATAAGCAATAAGTAATAGCGAATTTCTCCATAGGGAAGAAGCTATTACCGTAGGTCTCATGGCAAGACATAAGCCCGGGACCATGTTATTTTTTCGTGTTTAGGTGCTCAGAGGTCAAAAACAATAGTCGTTAAAATTTATACGTACATACATGCATAAATAAATAAATAAATAAAAATATAAATATAAATATATATATATATATATGTGTGTGTGTGTGTGTGTGTGTGTGTGTGTGTGTGTGTGTGTGTGTGTGTGTGTGTGTGTCTGTGAACACGATAACCCTCGTAAAATGTTTCGATCGCCACCAAATTTAGTAGGGACGTGTGTATTCCTACATTTGCTCGGACGAGTTCGTAAACCAGACATATCGGTCAATGGGAACTAGTTTGGGGGGTTTTGTACTCAAAAATTGGGTTTGCTGAAAAACGCAATTCTTTTCGTTTTTCATATATAATATTAAAAATTATTAAATTTTATCTTTCACCATAAGAAAGCCACCATTGTCAAGTTAGACCATTGTCAATTAGAATCAGCTTAAAAACTACACAATTTAATACCTTAAAGTTTTTCACTATCTCCAACGGTTACCAAGATATTAAAAGTATAAACACAAACACGTCTAAACACGTTAAATTTTGGGACTTTCTAGGGATGTTAATCTTATGGAGTATAAAAAACTAATATTTCAATTATCAAACAATATTTTTTTATTAAACTTGTTATTTACCATCATAGAGTTGAGGGCTTATGCTTCAAATGCAAAAAAAATTATAGTTTATATGTTTATCATGGCAGAAAACCTGCATAATCTTTTCCTATGTTAATCATATAGGGAATATGTGAATTCCTTTATTTTTGGGCAGATGATGATGAAAGTTGGTATAAATGTTAAAAATAAAAATTGTTTATGGTAGATATGCCTACTTTCAGTGTTCCTCACAGCAGCAAACTTGTGCACTCTTTCCCATGTCAATCTTATGGAGAATAGGCAAATGATTCTCATATTTATCGACAGATACTGTATCGATAAATAATACTCATATATTATTGATTTGGAAATTTGAGTACGCAGGTCTGCTGTGAGTGACGGGGGCATTAATATTATACTATTATAGCTTTATAGTTAAAGTCTCTATAGAATAATCTGATACACATAAGTCCCACACATATAATATCAGACTTTAAGCAGTTTAAATTTAATTTTTGTATGATACGGAAGGATCGTTATTGTGAAATGAGCAATTCTTTCTTGAGGTGATTCTTTCTGAATTTACGCACAAAGCTTTTTACTAACATGGTCACCAAATACCAATGTTTTTATATAATTTACATTGAATTAAAAATACGTAAATAAGTTAGTAGTGAATAAAATATTAACTAAGTAATTAGAAATGAGTTTAATTATCTCTGAACGTGTGGTCAAATTAGTGCATTAGAATGCATAATCACGATGCATGCTTGTATTAGAAACAATAGACATACATGCCGGTTAATTACGTCACAATTAGATGTAACCTGATGGCACTCTCCCCGGTTATTAGTCGCTCAAATACAATACAATAAACGTTCATAATACAACGCCATACGTGCTGTTCGTCCAATCGGAGGTGTTTGTGCTGCAGTAATTGTTTAAAAGGAACATTATCGAACAGCTTTTCTATGAAACTGGCCATGATCTGGCTAGAGATAAAAATCTTCTTAGGTTTCAGTTTAAGCTTACTAGGATTTATCTATAATATTAAAAAGAGGAGGTGGTTTCTGTATGTTTTTTATGGGTTTTGTTGTCTCTCGGGCTACGCCCCGTGAAAGTCTTAGGTCTTAATGTTTACATTTTCAAAGAATGAAAAAAAATTACTTGAATGTGAACAGCTGTGAACACTAAAGTTTGACAGTTCGGGCAGCAGAAGACACATTTTCTGTAAATGTTCTAGGTTTCAATGTTTACAGTTTATAATTTCACCATGTGTTACATTACTTTTTACAGTCCAGAAGAAGAAGAAAGAAAGATTTTTTTTCTAATCTAAAAATTGACTTTTTTCTTCTGCTGGATTGATATTAATATTGCTAAAATGGTAGATTTTAAGTTTTCTCTATTACATTATTCCTGATCCTTTCCCAATATTACTTCAGGTGGCACTTTGTCATGTTGTAGGCATTCGTGTTTATAAACTTTTGAGATCGAGTTTAGTATAAAATACTATTAGTAAATACCTATTTTAATGTGATTAGTATATTACCTCAAATAAAAAAAATTTACTAATCAAATTTCCATGTTTCAGAATATGTTTATTACATGCCGAAGAGAAAAGGTAACCTCTCTCAAACCTTTTTCACCCGTTGGAAGGACGGGTACTTCAGCTAGTTATTTAGAAGCAATAGCAATGCTAATGGATAATATATCTATATAAGTTATGTTAGTATATCAAGATAACTACTATTAAGTCAAACACTATTTCGTAATGTCTTGTTAATTTAATATTTTTCAGTAAGGGACATTTTAGAATGATTAATTATTTTATTTTATATATAAAAAAATCAGGCCATTAAGTGTGTGTACTTGCAACAATCTTTATTGTAAATTGATTATAATAAAACATTTTTTAGACTAAATGTTGTAAAATTTGTTAGTAGGCTTACAACGTTTAGTCACATTTGATACAACGAGTTTCTTAAGATTTCACATGGAATAAAATAAATAATAGTGTAATTATAAATTTTGGGCTTTAATAATTTATTATATATCCTAGATGAAAAGATTGCCTTCCTTCGCATAGATAACAGAATGTTAAAGATTTTTCTTAACGGCTCATGTTTACAGGTATTATTTGTCACTAACGATACAGGAGTTTTAACTGAATTTTCATAAAACTAGCAATGCCACAACAATAAAAATTTGGAGAAAGTAATCATGTCTTATTATTGAAAATAAATATACTGCAATTGATATTCCAAGAATTTACAGGCGGTTTCTTATCTAAATTATTAATCTTTAGATATCACACTTGCAGTGAATAGACTGATGCCGAAAAAAATTAGCCTACCGTGTAAGCGATTTAATTTTTTTAGTTTATTAAATTAGAATATTTTCTTGAATATTTTTAAGCCCAGCTAAACAAGTATTTGAACTGATATCATGACGACAGTCTTCACCGTCCTTCGCACCCGAGGCGCAGTGCTTGTCGACGCGTCCAAGGACAGGACATCAACATCCCACCCAATTACCGACCAAAGATCAACCATGTGACCCAATTAGCCGAGTGCCGGTAACGAGAGCGAGCTCTGTTTTGATCGACCGCCGGCCAGGATCAATACCGGCAGAGGGTCCAAATTAGTTGGTCGACTGCTCAGTGCTCAGCCCCTTCCCGCCCTCGAATAATGTTTTTCAAACAAACCCGTGTGATTTACGGTAAGTATTGTGTTTTCTTTGCCGTCTCCTGCCTCTAAAGCTAACTTTCCTCGTACACCAGTTTCGAGTTTTACGTTTGATCAAAAGAGTTAAATTGAAATACTTCTTGATCTGATAAAATGATCACGTTTTAGCTAACCTAGATCATTTTAGATGAAGTTTGAAATTGACAGGTTTCAACGACTAACGACATACGGTATGGTTATTTTATAATCTCTCAAAGCAAGGAGCTCTTTTAAGAGTCAAAATAATCTAAATCAAAAGCTTAAATTTGATCAATCAAACATAAGCTATCAATATCATAACCACTTAACAGAACCAACTTTTCAATTCAATATTTAAAATAGTGAAGTAAAATGGAAAGTTCATTGTACGTTAGACAAACATTAAATATAATCTAATAAGATAGGAGCTACGTGATATATGAATTGTTGTAAGGAAGTACCGTGCTAACCTGTTGGTTTTAGAAAATCCGTACCTATTCTGTAAGAAAAGTCAAATCAATTGAATTGGCCGTTTAGAGAGATGCTTAAGATGCTTATGAACCACGTGATTTGAAACAGTTCAAGTAGTTGTGTACAATCGGAACCGGATGTGGTTGTGCTGATGAACCATTTTGCCGGATATTAAGACGGCAATGTTGACGAGCGGAAGTGAGGTTCAGGCTTGCCAACTGCCTTTCCTCCTCGATATCCTCCAGATATTACTATTAAGAGACGATTACATATTCAATCATTCCGCACCGATAAAAATATCAAGCTTAATAAAATAAACGTAGTTAAGGGAGACGTTTGATCTATAACTTATTCGTAGGTCATACAAAGTGATTAATTACAACTACCTCCCCTCAGTGGAGATTAATTAATTATTTCTAATAGTTAATTTAAGATACTCTCTTTTCCATAGAATCGCTTCTGAGGTGTGACGTATGGCAATATAGCAACATAGAAAAACTGCTACCTAACGTTATAATTCAACAAAATTAAGTAGATTTTTACATAGCTTTATTATTTAATCGTATAACCAATGTTGTATTCATGGTTGAAGATAAAATATTGCTCTATTGCTGTCAAATAGATATTAAAAGTCAACACAAGCCAGCATAAACTGTGGGTATGTATATTTATATCGATATGAGTATATTTCGTCACCAGGGTCGAAAGTAGTGTTTTTGTACGATCTTAATGCCTGCATCCGAGCCGCCAGGCGAGGTTTCAACTTGAGCGGATAACTTTAGTCCCGTGCTATAAACTGTGTTTTTGTCACACTGCAAAGAATATTGAACTAACTAAGTACTGTACAAAAAATTTAACAAACGAAAGAATTGCTTCCGTCTTCTTCTTGAAATTGTAGACAATCAGCTGACTCTCTGTCAATACCAGTAATGGATTATCATTTTCGATACTATATATGATTTACTAGTAACATTAACGTATTTATTTTAATTTCTTCTACATTATAGTAACGAATATCTAACGTATGACTTCGACATCAGCTGAACGTTTCTCTCTCTAGGGTGGGAAATGATTACTTTCCTGCACTGAAAACACATGAAAAACGGGAACTTTCGCAGCAGTGTGACGAAAAAATATTTACTCCAGAAAAAGTGAATAATACCACATAGTATTATAAATATCTATATCTGTACATTCTAAGATTGTTTTTGTATTAATCAAACTGGAAAAAGCTGCCTTAGAGCATGATGGTATAATAATATTACCGATATATAACAACGTTTTATTAATATTTTTGTTCGATTGTTGGAAACGTAAACTATGAATAAAATAATTTTCAATAAACCGATGGAATTATGTGAAAAAACTGGCATTAAGTTTCATTAACTGTTACATGTACATATTTATGAACATAATAATCTCGTACAGTTTATGATTGAAATAAATAGATTCTCTATTTAAAAATTGATAAGCCAAGTAGTGAAAATATATGTTATAGTACAAATCTAAATGTGGGCCATAGATTTTTAACAAACTCTAGGAAAAAACACTTCTTGGAATTATCAAAAAAGAATGGAAGGAAAACAAGAACCGGGGGCGAGGAGACGACGATCAAAATCAGTGTAAATAGGGCGGAGCTGAAGATCAATATTGGGAGGTTCCACCCCCTGCCCCTACCTTCACCCTTCCCCACCATCCACCCTAGGGGATTAGCACCTCCATTCATTCCTTGCTTAATATGCGATCATAAGGCTCCTTCCGGTGCACTGGACTTGGTCTTTCATACACGTTCATTACATCTTGTTGATCAAAATATTACTTGCATCTTTAACGTATCAAGTTACCCAAATCTTCTATCTATTAAATTCAAAATATTCACGTTTAATAAATAATTTAATTACGACTCTATATTTCCAGGCATATTTCACTTATGAGCATTATTTTTGGTTCATTATAGTACGATAATCGTCCTAATAAGTAAATTATTAAAATTAAATTTATTTTAAGAAAAATTCACGTATACTGCTACTTGTCCATTACTATTTAATTTTGAAATTATGTTTTCTAATATTATATTTTACACCTAAAACATAATACCATCCATAGGTTCGACTTTTTGGTTTATAGTATCTCATTTTTGACTCGTTCCTACTACCAAACAATAACACTAAAATTAACTTAAACAACTCTTTTTATTAAAATTGAAAGAATTCTAACGAAAAGAACAAAACAATACTTAGAACGCTATTACGGTATGATATTAAAACTATTGTATAAATGGTATAAATTATTGTTGAACTTCAAGTAGGTGTAGTTCTATGAAATTTTATTAAATTTAATTTTACCCTTATAAAATAGTATTTGATCAGTTCATTTTTTTCACGCTTTTATTTCATACAAACATTAAGATTTACTATCTTTATTTTTTCAATGTTTACAGTTGTAAAATGTTAAACCTTTAACAAATATAACCGTCTCTTATAACAAGAACTCAATACAAACATTGTATTAAATATGGATATATTCATAAAACTATAAATTTTTGCTACTTCCACGTTAAATTGTATTATTTAAATCATAGATTGGTATTAAAATGTGCAATTCTACCAGTAAAAAAACTACAAAATAGTAGTTATTAGTAGTACAAATCATTTTATTATATTCTAAATAAAATAGCCCTTATCTTTATGTATTAAGATACGATGTTATCTTATAATCAATCTATATTAATATTATAAAGAATACCCCCGTCGCAGCAGATCTGCGTACTCAGCGAATTTCCAAATCAATAATAATAATAATAAAATATGACAAGTTTTATAAAAATCTGTTCATAAACATGAGAATTATTTGCCTATTCTCCATAAGATTAACATGGGAAAGAGTGTGCAGGTTAGCAGCTGTGAGGAACACTGAAAGTAGTCATTTAAACCATAAATAATTTTTATTTTAACCAATTATACCAAGTTTCATCAACATCTGTCCATAAATAAAGGAGTTTGCCTATTCCCTATATGATTAACATGGGAAAATAGTATGCAGGTTTGCTGCCATGATAAACACATAAACTATGATTTTTGAGCATAAAAGGATAGATCTCAACCACATGAAGCTAAATATCGCGTTTCTTAAAAAAATATTGATTAATATGGGAAATATTAATTTTTCCCTATCCTCCATAAGATTAACATTGGAGCCCCACAATACAACGTACTGTGTTTAGATTTTTTAATATCTCGGTAACCGTTGGAGATAGAGAAAAACTTTAAGAAACTTTATTGTGTAGTTTTTTAAGCTGATTCCAATGGTGAAATATAAAATTAGAAATTTTTAAAAATTACATGTGAAAAACGCAAAAAACTCCATTTTGGGGTACAAAACCCCCCTAAACTACCCGTTTCCATTGACCGATATGTCTGGTTTACGAACTCGTCCGAGCATTTGTAGGAATACATGTCTCTACCAAATTTGGTCTCGATCGGACCATTTTTACTAGAGTTATCGTGCTAACAGACACATATATATCTACATATATATATACATATATATATATATATAAATTTTAACGACTATTGTTTTTGGACTCTGGGCACCTAAAGAAGAAAAAATAACATGGTCCCGGGCTTAAGTCTCACCATGAGACCTACGGTAATAGCTTCTTCCCTATGGGAAATTCGCTAAAATGTGATTTCTGTATGTTTGTTTGTTGTGCAATGTAAACGCGAAAAATATTAAATCGACCGTTTGAAATTTTACACAAAGGACGATTTCAAACTCATGCAACTTATAGGCATATCATTTCCTTAAAATGCCCTCGGGTTACGCCCCGTGAACGTCCTAGGTTTCAATGTTTACATTTTCAAAGACTGGAATCATAAAATGTTTGTATTTACTTTCCTATGGGGAATTGATTAGATCATATATATATATATATATATATATATATATATATATATATATATTATATATATATATATATATTATATAATTATGCATAACTTAGTACCCTTTTTTTGTGTGAGAAATTATTTTATTTAAAAAATTCACAACATGTTTCAGAACTCAGTCCATTATCAAGTGTTGTATTAATAAGAACATAACCTTGATGTAAATAAAATTTATAAATGTCATATGGTTAATTTTGAAAAGTAAAGAAGAGAGGAGATGGATGTTGTATGTATATGTGTTTATGTTTTTTTGTTTCTTATTTTTTCTATTTGATCGTAGATTGGGTGAATATGTGGTGGTAACATTGAATTTAAAATATTTGTTGGATCTTTTTTCCGATGTATGTAGATGTTCAATTCTTCTTTAACATTTAATTTGTCACGTTGTTTTTCGAACTCCAGTACTGATAAATTTTCTGTCATGTTTTTGTAATTGTGTCCTGATGTTATTAAATGTTCTGCAAAGTTTGATTTACATGTAGTTTTGTTGTTGGATTTAAGTTATTGGATTTAAACTACATGTAAATACATAGTCTACATACATCGGAAAAAAGATCCAACAAATATTTTAAATTCAATGTTACCACCACATATTCACCCAATCTACGATCTAATAGAAAAAATAAGAAACAAAAAAACATAAACACATATACATACAACATCCATCTCCTCTCTTCTTTACTTTTCAAAATTAACCATATGACATTTATAAATTTGATTTACATCAAGGTTATGTTCTTATTAATACACCACTTGATAATGGACTGAGTTCTGAAACATGTTGTGAATTTTTTAAATAATATAATTTCTCACACAAAAAAAGGGTACTAAGTTATGCATAATTATTAAATAAATATATATATATATATATATATATATATATATATATATATTCTTCATAAGTGCCAAATACATATACATATATATATATATATACATATATATATATATTCTTCATAAGTGCCAAATACATATACATATATATATATACATATATATATAGCCTATATATTAAAAATTCAATACAATAGCTCTAGTATTTTAGTATTTTCTATAGAAACCTGTTTCAATTATTCATCTTACAAATTGCCAACAGCTCCCCCATAGAACTAAGACATCCATGTCAAAGTTACTTGAATGTCAACACTAACTAAAGTTTTTACTGTTCGGGAAGCAGAAGACACAGTTGCTGTGAATTTCCTAGGTTTAAATGTTTACAGTACAGTTCAGTATTTTTACAGTGCAGGAAGGAGAAGATAGAAAGTTCATTTTTACACATAGACTGCTGAATCGAAATTAATTTATCCGAAAATGGTAGATTTTAAGTTTTCTCCCGATGCATGTCTCTATTACGTTATTCCTTATCGTTTCCCAACATTACCCAACCGATGGTACTTAACCATGTTGTAGACACTCATGTTTATAAATTACTGAGATCCTCGTTACAATAAAATACTACTATCATTAAATACCTTTTTTATCATGTGAATTGTATTTTACCTCAAATAAAGCATTTTTTAACCTTTCTTAGAATAATTTATTTCATGCCGAAGAGTAAAGGTAATCTCTCAAACCTTTTTACCCGTGTGAAGGACGGGTACTTTAGCTAGTGTACACATACTTTTAGATTTATTCGTAATGTATTGAAAATACAGTTACATGAAATGTACAATAGACACGGTTTAAGGTTTGCAATTACTAACGAGCCCCAAATACAGTATAGAAACACTGTAAAGGAATAGTTCTAGACTTTAAGGAATAACATGTATGTAAAACTAATCTTTTTTATATGTAAAATATTTACTTACCGCAGCAAGACATGATCCGAGGAAATGAAAATAATATTCTGATATCAACTGTTTAGGTTTACTCATAAAATTAATGGTTGTTAGTGGATATTTATTTATTTATCTGTAATTCGATTTTAATGATATTACACATAGTAATTTTGCCTATATATCATGAACCCAAATACATAATGAAATGTTGAACAACTTAATATAAAGTGGTGGAACAGCCCAGATGAGTGTTATTAAATGAGGGTTGGTGAATGTATTTAAAACGACTAACTTTTTAAAACGGAATTTTTTCTTAAAAATAATGAAAATAAATGCATTAATTTCCGTGACTTAATTTATAATTTCCATATACTTATATAATTTCATTATTACAATTTGTACGGAGAGTAGTGTTTTTATTTTTCGGAAAGATTCTCTGAAAATAACCCGCGAAATTATGAATGTGTGTCTCACGGTTTTCGTTAGTTTTAATTAAAGGTAAATTAAAATTTTCTAACTATTTTAATTTTGTTTACGTTTATTTGGATTAGAGAATACTCTTTAGGTTCAAATTTTAAAAAGGAATATACTTCGAACATCTCTCTACCTAGGAGGGTGGATAAATTTTAAAAGAATAGTGACTCAATTTTTTATTGACGCTGGTAAATTTGAGTGTAAATTTCACATTACAAACGACATTGGTTGTTGCTCATGAATTAAGCTTCTGCAAATACTGACAGTATTTTCTAATATTTATGTATTTTATACTGTGATAATGAGTGCAGCTGTCAACGTGGGTGTGGGTGTGTGAGCAGTTAGGATTGAGCAGTCGGCAACAGGAGGAGTCACATGGGCTGCGCCGCGGCGCCGCCGGAGCAGAATTCTAAGGCTCCCCGCTATGCGATGCCGCTCCGAAACGATCTTTATTGAGCCCATTGATATCTCCGAATGAAGATATTGGATCAGCCAGTCGGATTGCTTATTTAACAGCTGATTTAAGGTGATAATGCTGGGAGAGGGTTCTTCTCTCTCTCTCTCTCTCTCTCTCTCTCTCTCTATTGATCCTCCTCCGCCCTATTTACTGCGGCGTTTAGTTCCAATTTGTTATTTTACAGCGGACCGTGCGTCATTCAGCAGTTGACAGGTTGCTGTATAATATTCGATAGCCTTGTATAGCCCAAGCTATGTTTCAACCGTGAATTTCAGGTTTCACTTCAACTTTACTAGTTTACGAGTGTTTTCATGTCATATGGACATTATTGATGCCACCTCTTCATTGTGCATGAATAATATAAGGATATCGTAAAGAAAAAAAACTTAATTTTTATCTCAAATATTCTGTTTTGTTTTATTAAAGTTGACTATATTCCGGGGTTTCCATAGACATTTATTGTGAAGTAAATAATTTAATATCCCAAATTTAATATAAGAAGTCCCAGATCAATTCAGAGGATAGAAGGTGACTGCTTTCTTCTAATCATATAATTTACAACGTCATTCATCATACACACACACACACACACTCACACACACAAACAGACACACGTAAATATATACTATATATAAATGCACTATTGCATTCGTTATCATTCAATATACAATCTGGTCTATTCTACCTTTTCAGGGTTTTTCTTAAGTACTTAAATACTGTACTGGCCCCAACATGTTGTAGCTAGCAAATAAATTAATTTAGAAAGTGCTGTATCACTATAGGTGTTGCTATATAACATTTAAATATACAAATTTATTAACTATATAAATAGGCATAGTTATTCAACTGCAATTTAATTGTTATATAAGAGGAGCGAGACGTGAAGATACGTTTACCATAAAGATTTCAAATTATAAACCCATCAGGTAATATTCTCTTACTGAATGAAAATGCAATTAGTTGAACTTAAAACATCTAACTCTCCCAATAAGGAGTAGAATCGATCATAACGTAATTAGAGGACCTGAAGCACTGGGAATGAATCCTTCCGCTTCAGTGAAATACTGCAAACTTCGTTTAACTTTACTTTTACATTCACTGTCATTTAGATTGTAAGCCTTCAGTAAACAAACTAAGCCTTGTAAACAATTATAAAATTGTAATCAACTATTCTGAAATAGGTTTACTTTTAAAATAAAGTTGGCAAATTAGTTTTTGTACAAGACCAACATTAATGATATTCAAAGGTTGATTATACATAAATACATAAATAATAATGTTATTTTCATTGAACCATTACAGTAATAGACAAAGTAAAAATTACAAACTAAACGTAACCTACTACATATGTACATCTTATCATATTCTTAGATTTGAAAAACCATGTAATATAATTACTGTACGAACAGGTGGTAAAATAACTCTGGTAAATAGTAAAATGGATTATTGATAAAAATAAAAAATGTAGAATTTGCATTTAAAAACATTAAAAGGTAACTCAGTAAATTCTATTGGTAGTTTATTAAACATTTATAAGCCTAACACTTCATAACTTTTCAAACATTTGGATAATCGGTGAAATGGCACATTAATTTTTAACTTGTCTTGTATTATAAGTATTTACATATTTTTAGGTCATGCAATTATATAGCTATACATCTCGTGCTTAATGCCTCTTCGTGACTTCATTGGTTCCAATTCGTTTGCATACATGTACCATGTACCATGTACCATGTACCATGTACCATGTACCATGTACCATGTACCATGTACCATGTACCATGTACCATGTACCATGTACCATGTACTATGTACCATGTACCATGTTTTGCCAGAACTAAACTAATAATAGCGAATAATAGTCATATACTGTTAACATCAAATTCACATGTGCACTTTAAGTGGACCCAAACATGCAACTGAGACTTTATTTATATATAATAAATAAAGCATTCTTTCAACAGTAATACGGCAATAAAACTGGTGATGACCGATTTATTACGGCACAATTCCACTGAAAGTTGTAAAACAACACGCTCCATGTGTCCCGTCCCACTCCTCATAAACGCTGCCTGCCTTTGTCCCACACACACCTGAGTAAGTCAGCTACGGCTCTAATAATCCCGTTGAAAGCCTATTGTACCCTCTAACTGGATATTGAATTCTTTTCGACGATAACTTCCTCCATTATTACACTAAGTTATAAAATTACACATCGTGGAAATCCGATGATCACGAGACATGGTGTTTACGTACACGAGAAGATTTTGTTACTCGCTACATGTAAAACAAGGTGTTGTTATTTGCTGATCACGAGACATGGTATTTACGTACACGAGAAGATTTTGTAACTCGCTGCATGTAACACAAGGTGTTGTTATTCGATGATCACGAGACATGGTGTTTACGTACACGAGAAGATTTTGTTACTCGCTGCATGTAACACAAGGTGTTGTTATTCGATGATCACGAGACATGGTGTTTACGTACACGAGAAGATTTTGTTACTCGCTACATGTAACACAAGGTGTTGTTATTCGATGATCACGAGACATGGTGTTTACGTACACGAGAAGATTTTGTTACTCGCTACATGTAACACAAGGTGTTGTTATTCGATGATCATGAGACATGGTGTTTACGTACACGAGAAGATTTTGTTACTCGCTACATGTAACACAAGGTGTTGTTATTTGCTGATCACGAGACATGGTGTTTACGTACACGAGAAGATTTTGTTACTCGCTACATGTAACACAAGGTGTTGTTATTCGATGATCACGAGACATGGTGTTTACGTACACGAGAAGATTTTGTTACTCGCTACATGTAACACAAGGTGTTGTTATTCGATGATCATGAGACATGGTGTTTACGTACACGAGAAGATTTTGTAACTTGCTGCATGTAACACAAGGTGTTGTTATTCGATGATCATGAGACATGGTGTTTACGTACACGAGAAGATTTTGTAACTTGCTGCATGTAACACAAGGTGTTGTTTATTCGCCAATTACTAGAAAAGGTTCGGTTACTACCTACGTGTAAGCTGACATTTCGTTACTCGCTACATGCAAGAAGAGGTTATGTTACTCACAAAGTGAACAAGCTGATGTTTGTTACTCGCTAGCGGCCTACGTGTAGTAATACATCGTTATTACTGGGTTTACATTCACTTAACTTAAATTCATACATTTTTCATACTTCACCCATTCACACTACACTTCACTTTCACACTCATACTTCACACATTCATACTTATTTTAAATTTTTACTTTATACCATACTGGACATATTTATTAATACTTAACTTTTATAGCTTAATTAGATTACTATTTTTATATTACTATATAGCTTGTGTACTTACAACCTCATCACTTTGAACAGGATCCTTTACATCCACGAATAATTCAAACAATAATAACATAACTAACAATAGCAGTCAAAATATATTTGGATTTATGTTAGTATGTTTTATTATTAGAGAAAACGTTTCGCACAAAGTATGAGAAAAGATGTAAGACCCCTGTAAAAGTATATTCATCGTCATAAGGACCGACCAATTTTATTGACTAACTACATAAAAAATTGATCAACTCGTTTACTTAAAAATACCCAAACCACCATCTTTCAATTACGTTAAATATAATACCTGATTATTTGCAGCATTGGTGTATGTAATTGAATAGTATTCGTTGAATTAAAGGTTAATATAGGGAACTATTTAAAATAGACCCAAATAGCCAAATTGAATACTTGTAATAATACGATAGTTACAATCTTTACCACTGTAATCCGATCCAATACTATAATACGAGTAAGGATATATATATATATATATATATATATATATATATATATATATATATGCACACAGATCTCGAAAACGGCTTTAAAGATTTGCTTTAGAGCCGTTTGACAGGTGTTGATTGAATATGGTGGTGAATAATATGTGAAAAGAGGTTTTGCTTTAAAATATTTATTTTATGTGGCAAATTATCAAATTACTAAACAGTTTGTAAAAACTAAAGGGTAAAATAAGTGTGCGAAATAAAAGCAGAGAAAAAAAAGTATTTCAAAAATCGTTCTTTTTTTGATAAAAAAACGTATTCATTGTATTGCTTGGAGCCACTATAACAAACCAATTAATTAGAGTAAATTCAATTTCTCTTTTGCTTTTCAATCCTCATTCCGTTTCAAACAAAATCTCTTGATCACAGGCTAATAATATCTGTGTGGATAAGCTTTATGATAAGCTCAAACAATTGAGATTGGCTAAAATACCTTAAACGACTTCGATCCCCCACTCGGGGACTATATTTTTGTTCAACGTTTATGCTATATTAATTAAGGTGTATAAAATCGGTTTTATTTAAACCATATAAATGTTTTCATTGAGTAATAAATGTGTTTTAATTTTGCTAATTAACTTGTATAATACATATCTTATTCCATCCGAGCAATGCTCGGTAACCAGGTACTAATAATGGATCACCAATCTCGACAACTTACTACAAATGTAAACATTTTTAGTTTTTCTACATAGTAAAAACGAACTGTTGGCATATCAGCTGTTTTCTTATTGGCACAAAATTGATTTCAAACCATTGTACTTAACTAACTCTTACAAGATCTCCAATAAAAAAATGGGCACAACAGACTAGGCATAGGCTGTAGTTAGTATTAGTAAAATAGTTTACTTGTGAGAAGAGTTATATGGACATTCATGATACGAAGTATCGATTGTTCAATTGTTCAATCGACTGATCAATATCGATTATTGATAATGAACCAGCCAATTACAATTCACTGGCGCCATTAACTGGGTTCGTTTTTTAAAACACGAGTATTACGTTCAAGTGATACTTTAGTTCAATAGACCCGCAATTCATGCCTTAATAACAGCCAATTTTCTCAATTTGTTTGACCAAAAAATTGTTTTTGAACAAATCTCTTATGTACAATAGTTTTTTTAATGTTTATAGTTCTAACCTAAACAAATTCTAACAGTCGGCCAAATGAGTTTAAAGTGTTTTAGTAGTGTGGGTAGTATTTTAATGACCTTAGTAATCTCCTCTCTACCGATAGGTCGCATGTATAAAATAAATTTCTAGTTTAAATAATTGTGATTATGAATACTCTCTACCCATATAATTTTACATACTTTCTAAACGATTGCAATTGTCGAATTAGTAAAGGTTCCCTGAAGAAAATTCTAATCATGAAATATATAGCATGAAATATCAAGAGAAAGGCTTTTGTATATAGGAGATCAATGCTGTCTCATTACCTAATGCGATTGTACAGATCGAATTCACAGGGAGGTAGAAGCAGAAGATGGACGAGTGACATGGGTGTTGTGTTGTGTACTTGGCGCGGATGTCGAGTGTTTGTGGACCATTAAGCCACGCCCTCGTCACAATGTGTCAGTGTGATAATGTATACGTTAGGTGCGACTTACTGGAGAGGAGTGAGCACAAGACACTCTGAAACAGAACAATATATATGCCTATTAGATAGACCGGCAAATTGTCAAACGTTAAGTTACGTGGTTAGTATGCAACGTAATACTATACAGATGCAGTGTTAATGCTACCTTAACTGTAAAATAAAAATATCAATTTAAAATCATCGCTGAAGAGTAACCCATTATATTTTACTGAACCACCTACATTTAGTTTCCTTCAGACATATAAAACTGAATCTTTTCTGAATAGCTAGGTTTATCTAGGTTATTTATTGTATTTTCTGTTTTTTTGTGTTATATATTGACATCTTTGACCTGAGTAATATCGTGACACAATTAATTTTATGATTTCTCCTGGACTCAGCTGTTTTATTTTTTTAGTTATGAACCTTGCAGATGAATCAGCTAGTCTTTGACAGTAACAAAGCCACACATTTTAACAAATCTATTACAAACGCAACTTTTACTCATATTTACGATAAAATACCACCAGAGAGGGATGAGGTCTTCTGTGCGAATATTTTGATGTGAAAAATGTTTAATCGTATGTAAATTCATTCAAGCTTTTATCAAAGATACATTATTGATTTTTCATTTTAATAAGACACTATTACTGTTTTGAAAGTATAATGGAGCAAAATAATTAACATTTTAGAAGTAGTTTTTATTGTATACAGTATTACCAAATTTCACAAAAGTACCATGAACATATAGGCTAAATTATATACCAATCAATGTGACCGATAATGACTCAGTGGGGTGGTTATAAGTCGGGCTCCTGTAGTGAGAGGCCAAACAGCGGATCATTCAAATACGACCCACTTGCTACCCTTCCGCTAGTTTTGGCTTTAAAACTTCTTATTAACGGATGTTGCCTAAAGACATTAGGAAGTTTTGTTCAGTAAGATCAATGTTAAGTTTTAAGACGCTTTACAAGTCATAAGTCGTAAGAGTTGGAGACTTGGCTTTTAATAATTAAGATGCAGTCTTGAAGCAGTTGAATTTTAGGTAAGTTTTCTCTTTATCAGGGGGTTTTGTCTCATTTAAATAATAAATAACTATAACCAACCAAGTTCCCCCTTTCAAGTAAATTATATCTAAGAAAGTGCCTAAATAATATTAATTAACTAGCTGACCCGGCGAACTTCGTAACGCCTCACAGTATACATTTGTTAACTTTAAGATTGGCCATGTTCTGAAGTCGACTAGCAATACGGCTTCATTGTGAAAGGTTATATATTCTGGGTCGCGTCATAGTGAATAACAATACTGAAACGATGAGACTTATTAAAAACATTCCCATAAAACAAATAAATATGAGTGGATTAATTCACAATTTTCAGATCCAATCCAAACCCAAACGAAACCCAACTGTAATACGGCTTTTATAGGAAAGATATACAACAGCTGATTATTATAATAAACGTAATAATATAAACATTGTAATTGTCATATAAACACGTGACTTTAATCAGACAGAAAATAAAAATATAAATACATAATCCCCCAAAACCGTTAACTATTAACGTGGTGAATAAAGCTGTTCATTTTTTACAGTACACATTTACTTCATAGTTTAACATTAATGAATGATTCAGATGGCATTGGATAGTAAAGCATACAGTATTGCTAATGGAAAGTAAACCAATCAGCTGTAGCTAAGAAATCAAATGTTTTCATTGTAGACAATTTGTAAACAAACTTACTCTCCATAAGGTTAACATTAGAAATTTAAAACGCCATAAAATGGAAACTCATGGGGGGTTCGAAAATATTTTTTCACTAAAACCTTCCCGGACACATATAGAGAAACTTCCTAAAATTTCATGGCGATCGGATGAGTAGTTTGGCAACGCATAAAGGACATACATACATACATACAGACAGACAGACATACATTCAATTTTATATATAGAGATTAATGTAATTTAATAAATGTACTTTTTATCAAATTAGACAATAGTAAAGTAGTCATAATATGAAGATGTTATGACTACGTTTATACTACCGTCTAAGAAGATGTTTCATTAGTTGTTTATAGACAATGATCTACGCAGATGCTCAGAAGAGATAGCCGTACGTTATAGTTGCCGACTAAGTTACCGCAAGTGAAAACTCTGCCAACTTTTCGAGTTACTGAACAAATTTGAGTGAGTAGGCTTAGCGTTATCTACCTGTCTAAGTAAACTAGGGGACAAACCGAAGTAGAACATCCAATAAGTTATGAATACATCAAGAATATTTAGCTTATATGTTTTGTTGTTTGTGTTTGTTGTATGTTTGTTCCTGAGAAATATTATTTAAACTAAATATTAAATATTATTAGAGTAGTAATACGTAATGGAGTAAACTGCGAAATTTAACAAATCGTATATAAATTTAAAATACGAAGTTATATAAAACACTTTCCGCATATTAAAACTTGACATAATAAATAATATATAATCAATCAAAGTAACACTATTCCAGAAAGTGATTTTTTTGGATACTGATGAAACAGAATTAAAAAAATAAACGGAAAAGAAACGTAACAGAATCTGGAAAATCCAACGGTTTTACGTTTATTTCAATAAAAAAACACTTAAAACTACCACCTCGCGTACTAGCGTGCTTGCACCACTCTCTATCCATGTTAACAACCCTTGTAATTTAGCAGAGAATAGATATATTGAACAATGTGAATGACTAAATAGTCTAAAATAGGTCTTAGTAAATGGGTTGACTCTTCTGGTGACTAAAGGCATCGTATAGAATACACGGACATTCTGATACTCGACTTATTGCAGTACATACTGTATTTTCACAATAGAATTTATAATTGTTAACGAGCGTAGCCTGAGTGTAGTCATCGGTGTTGTGAAGCTGTGGAAGTGGATGGGGAGGCTGCACCGGACATTCTGTCTGCCTTGCGGAAATTTGTGGCGGAAACGCAACACCCCCTCCCACCCTCCTCTCCCACTGGCTCCATTCTGCCTTTCGTTGGCCCTTGAGTTGAACGCAAAGCGGCTTTGTATCTTCATCATATTTGTATCAAAGTTGTTTATGGTGGTACGAGTGATAATCTATGAAACAGATCTTTTGTGTAATACCCAATAAATCTTACTAATATTTTGTCTAAAATGATTAATCCATTATAGTTAACTTTAAGTTAAGTTTTGAGAATGAGGCTCACTGATTCATCTACAAAGCCGTTTTCCTTATTATTTTTTATGACAGCAATTTTTACATAATTTTACAGTCCGTGATCCCACTGCCGTTTGCAGTGTTGTCGAAGACACTCTTCACTCGAAGTCACTCTTGGGAGGATTGGAAGATTTTTAAAAAGTAAGTGCTGTTCAATTTAGGTTTTAGGCAGGTGAACGTACAAAAGGCAGTACTGAAAGGAAAAATAAAGTGAAACAATAATGGCTCGCGGGCAAAGTGACGACACTTGCCAAGTTTCCTCCGTGTCCCGCGTAGGGGATCTGCCCCATCAATAACTCTGCTCCCCCTCACCCCCACCACACTCACTCACTCTCTCTCTCTCTCTCTGCTGTATTGCAGTGTACTGTGATTGTAATGAAGAATTGACAAAAAAAATAAAAGTGGCTCAAAATTCATGTATTAGATACATCTTCAATTTAAGACTTGATGAACATGTTACTAGGTATTATATACAATTGGGATGGCTGAATATAAAGGAAAGAAGGGAATTAAATGTATTAAACACGATATATAAAGTCCTTAAAAAAGGAGAACCTGAATATATATGTGAGATGTATAATAGGATGCGAACTGTACATATAAGGGAAACCAGATTTGGTAACGATACTTTACAGTTTCCTATACATAGAACAATTGTTTACAATAAATCTTTTCATGTTACAGCCATAACACTAATGAATAGTTTAGAAAATGATATAAGAAATCTTGGAAGTATAAACAGACTTTCGAAAGCGGTGAAGGAATTAATTTTATGCAGGTATCAAGTTTAAAATGTTGTAACCATTATCTACATTATCATATACCATTATTAAGTTTCCAATCTGTTAATATTTCAATTGTTAAAGTCCTCAATTATTATTTTTTCATCTAATTTCACTATTGTTACTGTCCTATGCTTCTGTATTGTTAAATTATAATTAGAAATAAGTCTACAACTCTTTACATGTAACAAAAATTCTCTCTCTCTCTCTCTCTCTCTCTCTCTCTCTCTCTCTCTCTCTCTCTCTCTCTCTCTCTCTCTCTCTCTCTCTCTCTCTCTCTATCTCTCTCTCTTTCGTTCATACACATAAAGAGTTCCTACATCCTTGGTACGATTTACTTAACCAGAAGCATTAACTTATGTCTAATTTAATAAATATCATAAAACGAACTCGGGCCGAGTACTCCTAACAGTTTTAATTGACAAATCGATCACAAAAATTACTTTTGGTGTTTTGAGAAAATAATTTATTTTACCACTGCGTTTGTTTTCTTTAAATTTGCTCAGCTACTATAGAAGAGAAAAATACGCTGCGAGCAAGGGGTGAAATTGAACAATTAAGTTAAACAAAGGTACGAAAGTCCGAATACTGAAAAGCAGTCACTGGTATAGGGTTACAGTGGGTCTCGCCAAATTTGAACTGGTCGTCGTTCGCACTCAGAGTGCGTTAATAGCAAAATGATACATTATCTGTGAAATAATATACTGTATAAATGAATTAAAAGACTAATTGTGTATCTGGCTTTTCATAGTGGGTGGCCCTGATGATAGTGGCAATATGAGTTTCACTCGCAGGAAATTGGGAAGAATTTCATTGGGTGTTATTCGCCGGAGGGTCGGCCTGATCAGACGGTAATCTGGTTAGCTCAGAGGCCGCGTCTGCTATCTTCTAATGCAATTTTAGATACCTGTTCCATCTTAAATAAAACCATTATTTTTTATTATAGGACTTAAAATAAGTTAAACGTGCTTAAGAGAGTGTTAGAAGTAATACGTTTTTGGGTATGTGCAGAAGTAACAAGTCTATTAAAACATATTATTATTATTAACATTATAGGCATTATATTTTTTACAATAGGTCTTAAAATAAATTGTGATTGCTTAAGAGAGTATTTTTTTAATTATTGTTTTAGCATCCTCACATGATGATTATAAGAATTATAGCCTAATCCTTATTTACATGATGTGTCAGCAATTTTAAAACTCCACTACTCCTGTCTTTCACATGCCAACTAAATCTCTGCTCATAGTTTTGATGTAAGGTTTAATTTTTTAGGCTATTTTCTAGTAGACACACGCCACACTCAAAGGTCAGTTTTCCCATTACCTTAACATTGAAAAAGAGTTTGTTTATAAATAAAAGATGAGTAGGAGTACACACAGTCAATAAGCAAGAGCACATGTTTCTAATAAATATATTTCTCATTCATTGGCTTTCATATATAATTTAGTGGGTATAATTTATTTTTTCTCAAATACTAGTATATATTAGAGTCTATTTTTTATTTCAGTGAAGTATTACAACATCTGAGTGACAACGTTGGTCTATCCTTTAGTTAAATAATCATTATAAACGTAAGAATACGGTTTATATATTTTTCTAAATTTTCAGACTATGTATTTAGCTTAGTATAACTACTGATAGAATATTTAGCTTGAATAAACAAGGACCCTAGTATGCCATTTCTACGACTCCTGTCGCCCGAGGAGAGTATTGTCACAGAACAGTATTAGTACGTTCGAATCATCGATAAGGTCTGCAAATGAAAGAGTATGACTTGTCAAATATTTCAACCAGTAAACCTGTGTAGCCAGTGTAATGTGTTCAGTGTACCTTACACACTCAGGTCCAATTCTTATTCAAACCATTGTTTACAGATTAACTAAATAATAGTTATAATAATATTTGTTTAGATTTATGATGTTCCTCCTATATTTTAAACATGCTAATGAGAATTTACTAAATTTACATCAAAACCATGACTTATAAAAGCCATATGCACTTAATTATGTTTCAAAGTGTAAGAACCAGACATCTTCCTGGATTAATTATTGTTTTGTCTGAGTCATTAATTACAGTCACTGTGGGATTCTAAGCATAGTTATGATTTGCTAGCCAGCTTGGTAAATGTCTAACATCGTACACTGTCACTGCCAGAGTGGTTGAAAGCCAGTGCCGTAAACCATATAACGCAACGTTTACAACGTGCCTCAGTTAGCAAGGCGAGCCTTTACCCGGTGCTTTGACTTTGCGATAAAAACGGGATCAGCTCCCATAAAGTGGTTTTTATCAAAATCCGCCAGTGGCGTCAAATAGCAATCTCTCCGTTAAAATTAAACACGAGAAGATTAATCGAGACCTTCGTTCCGGTAGAGATGAAAAATTAATAAACCGAAATTGGAACCAGGAGGAAAGAAAACCGCGGTGGTGAAATTATTACATTGATATGATATGGTGTATACATTCCATACGAGTCGTTTATAATGCTTTATGATCGTTTTCTGTAAACCTTTTTTATAGTTTTCTAGGTTAAGCTACGTAGGAGAGTTAAAACTAAAATGTATATACTTTGGAATGTAGCCTTTTATTGGGACATTCATTCTTGGCTGAACCCAATTTCAATTTAGCTAGAGCTGGAGCATCAAGACCAACTATTAACTAAAATTCCATCCTGATCGCTAGGTTAGGTTAGGTTAGGTTAGCATGTTTATACTCATCATTTATGTCTATAGCAAAAATAACACATCGGAGCTAATTTGTATGTTACGGTACAACAACATTGCCAAGGTTCCCGATCATTGAACGCGTTCGTAGTTTACTCGTAGAAGTAGAAGTTGGCCGATTAACCATTTTTTAAACTGTGCTGCGTTTCATCGTAATCGTAGTACTATCTATTGAGTCACGTAACAATACATAAATTAAACTGATGGGTTTCACAATTTCACAAACGTTTTGTAGAATATTCTTTTTAAACGTAAAATATATAGTTAAGTCATGCTCAATTGTTCAATTACTGAGACCTCAACAGTAATCAATTGTGATTTCCTCTTCATAAATATCTATCGATGACTGGAGTGTCAGATATGTCGATGTTTAGAGACCAAACATCATTAATGGCGATATCCTTGTCAGTTTGTTCGTTATTGGGAACGCGTGTCCTTTGGTCCGTATCGCCGATAAGTGTTTGTAAATATCACATCGAGTGCTATCTTTCCATTCGAGGGCTTGGTTATGCTTCGATAAAATTTGTAAAAAATGCCCTTTTAAAATACAATGTTTTATTATTTTTTTACAGAACAACTTTTCATAGAACATTACAAAACTATTGTCACGGGTACGGATACCTTACTAATGCACCAGACTATCAAGTTTTATCGCCAGTCGTGGCTTGTAAAACAACAATACAGTAATTAGTACACGATTTTTTTATTTTTAGTGGCTGAAATATTTATTTCAGATATTTATTCCAGAAACATCTAGTTACAATCTACTTTGTTGTTATAAGAAAGGTTGCCCAAAATCTTTTGTACTTCTTAGCAGCAAACTTAATCTTTTCTTTGCTATTTTTATCTGGAATACGGTCATTATATAACTTTCTTACGGGGCTTAAACTAGGCTAAAACAGTTTGAATGATGATAAGTATTTCCCAAATCACTTAGAACGTAGGTCCCCTGAATGTGACGTCACCATGTCCGCCTCGCCTCGGCCGGGACCACACGGCGATGTAATTAGTTAAATGGCCGCCACGCTCCCCCCTCCATTACCCCCATCCCACGACGCTCTTGTACGATATAGTTTTTACCTTTATTAAAACCTCGCCCCAGATTACCTCCTGTCCCGAGCGACAACAGCTGTTTATGATGGGGCGAAGCCGTAATCATGGGTCTCTTGATCCACCGACGGATCAATACAATATGCGATTGTATTTCAATGTGGTTTTCCACCTAAATATTTGTGAAAATATTAATTAGTTTACCGTCGTAAGTTTGCATAGGAGCGAAGAAACATAATTTTATGTGGTGGACTCAATGGTATCAAGATCGGAATGTCGAAGGTACAATGAAAGTTAGAGGATGATAACACTGGACGACCTAAATAATGTTTGTTTTACCATCAGGTATAGATATATTTTGGCTCTGGAAAAAATTCAAAACTTAACTTTACAACATGTTTTAATGCAAGGTTAGAACGCAACATAACTACCACTCAAAATAAACTACAATAAATTTGTGTTATGTGTATGGATGTAATTTACACTTATAAATCATATTTTACACCCGCCCTTGTAAAACTGTTGCTACCTAGTGATTTTTCAGTCTTAAATTCATGACGCAAAATATAATAAGGCCATAAGACGCAAGTGATCATAAGGAGCATAATCATAAAAGGATTGGAATTAGATTGCATTGTGAGGAAAATCAATAAGAAAGACCTAGATAGACCCAATATTCACCTCCAGTAGTAGGGATGGTGTCGTAAAAGTTTGAAGCTGCAGTATCTGGTGCAAAGGCCAGTCTGGACAGAACTTTAAGTGGATTTAACCTGGGAAACTGCATTCAACTGCAAACTGAAACCATTAGCCTACTCCATTAACCATTTGTTTGGCATCAGACCTATTTCACACGAGTTGAGGATTAAAGCGATCAAAAACTACTTATAACTTATAAAACTATGTGGATCATATAGTATTAATATATATATATATATATATATATATATATATATATATATATATATATATTCATACGTTATTTAGACAAAAAAAAGTATTTAGAAAGTTACTCTGTTGTTATAAGAATTATATGTGTTTACATCTAACAAAGATATACACACACGGCATGTGTTTTATAAACTAAACTTAACCGTTTAGTTTAGTTTAGTTTATTTTCACACTTAGCAATACAGCTTAATTAATTACGAATAAAAACCATAAATTAGTTGTAACTATTAGGTATTTTGTCTAGGTAATTTAGAGCCAAAAAGCTCCTATGTCTAAACGGCAATAGATGTTGATACTGAATTTTCAGCGCTTTAAATTGTCTTCAAGCGATGTTTCGGCTAGATTGTGAGCCCCTTCACTTTACAGGTCTTCTCTCCTTTGGGGTCTGATACGGTTTCACGTTGTATGACTTTGATACGTCTTCAGTTTCATTATTTACTTCACCAACAGAATTCAGACTATCTATCCTATTTTTGTTCTTGTGGCGTGCATTTTAAATTTTACATTTACATTTTACACTATCGTAAACGATCCAAGATTATAAAAATAAATATATTGTTATGTAGAGGAAAATTAAAATAGGAAATTTTATAGAGATAAGTTACATAGCTTTGAATGTTATATAAATAAGTATATGTAAACGCTGTAAGTAAAAACTCTAATTTAATACTATAATTGATTGTATATCATCCATAATTAATTAATATATTTAAGATACCAACTTCTACGATCATTCCAAACACATTATATAATTTTTATTCAGAGAAACTAGAACAATACAATAACATTAGGAAAATATTTTAGAATTTATTGATTTAAACAGGAGTTTATGTATTTTTTCTTGTAAACGTAGTACTGTTCATTTTAAAATTTTTGACTAGATTTGAGCTAATATAGTTTTTCGAAAGTACTGACACAGGACGAAGTAAATTAAGTTGGACTAAGGAGTGTCAGAGAGGGTGACAAAGGGACAACCTCCAGCTGAGCCCGATGCAAATGCGAGATCGATAGCCACGTTAGTATCATTGAATGTGCGGCCGGTCGCATGGCGCCCGAAGGACAACCGAATACTCTAGGTGACAAAAAGGGGAAACCTCCAGCTCAACCCGATGCAAATGCGAGATCGATAGCCATGTTAGTATCATTCGATTATGCGGCTGGTCGCGTCGAGCTCGAGGAACAACCGAATACTCTAGGTGACAAAAAGGTGAAACCTTCAGCTCAACCCAATGCAACTGCGAGATCGATAGCCACGTTAGTATCATTCGATTATGCGGCCGGTCGCGTCGAGCTCGAGGGACAATCGAATACTCTAGGTGACAAAAAGGGGAAACCTCCACATCAGCCCGATGCTTTTTTACTGTTTATTTTACTGACAATCTATTTCAAAAATTCATAAACAATAAGTAAATATTATAAAATAACAAATGGAACATAACCTTTCTTTTCTCGTGCCTGCCACTGCTGGTAGTGGAATTCGTTAGCTCATATTTGTAGCGAACAATTGATTTGAAATGCTTCATATCGGAACTCCAAGTGCTAAGATGGAACGTGTTTTCAATGTATTTATCAAATTAAAATTGTCTAGTAAGTTAACAGCAAGATAATTTGGATTATTTTCTAGCTTTTCCATGTACCTCTGACTAGATTTGAAGGATTTGAAGGTCTTTGTGTAGCGTTTTGTTTGAAACAAACCAGGGCGAATTTGCCAATATTTCTTATAGTTCTAGATTGGTATCGTTGGATAATGTTTATATAAAAATGTCTTGTTTTTTTAAGTTCTATCTATGATATAGGATCGCAATAGATGAAAAATTGAATAAGGTCGAAGGTTTTTTTAATTTTATGTATAAGCTAACCTTATCGAATGCTAATCTAATATCTAGGAAGTCTCCACAACAAAAGTTTTTATTTTCCAAACATTGGCGAATTGTGTCTGTGACTCGATGAACCTGTTTCACCACCCATGTCCTTGTCTAAAGCCAAAATGATGGCTTGCCAACACCAAATCTTCATCAATCAACATCGTTAGCCGTATGAAAAAAGTGTTTCCAAACAATTTTGACAAAATTAGCAAATAATTAATAGGTCTGTATGAAGTCAAATGATGGGAATGTTTACTAGGTTTAGGGATTACAATGCTAACGGCTCTTTCAAACGGAGATGATACGTAATTCAAAAGAAGCATGGCTAAAATAAAATGGTTAAAAATATAATTCCTCTTCTTGGTAATTGTTTTAATATACTTTCTGTTATTAAATCATAACCAGGAGATTTATTATTAAATTGTTATTTATTACTGATTGAATTTAAATTGGTCAACATTTTTGTAAAGGAAGTTCAAGCTGTAGAGAAGAATCTAAAAAGATTTTATTTCCTCCTCACCATTAGTCAAGCTAGGATTTGGTTTGAAAACATCTACAAAATATTAAGAAAACATTTCTGACTTCTCTTAATTGCTTTTTGCCCACGTTCCATCAGGTTTTAAAATTGGTGACATTGAAATTGTTGGTCGTTTCATTCTTTTTGTCGCTTTCCAAAGCGAGTAAGCAGTGGCTTCCGAGACTGATAAAGATTGGGAATAGTCATCAAACGACGGATTTTTAATTTTATACAACAGCCTTTTTAATTCTGATCTGCTCTATTAAAATTTGCCTTATCACTTTGATTCCTGCTGTTCTGTCGTATCCTTCTTAGCCTCATTTTCCCTATATAACAATAAGCATCAATCTCTTTATGTGATGGGGTTGCACAATCCCACCTTGTTACAATTCAAATTTTGAAATACAGGTGTAGTAGACTTAGTGACGGAACTTTGGACACAGGCTACAAAGTGATCTACATCGTCTTCTAATACTCTTTAGTCGAACTTACAAATTCAGCCTTTCATCAATTAAAATTCTAAATTGATTCCAATCAGTGTGTTTATTGCATTACGCTAAATGTTGTTAACTTTGAAGTATGTATGTACTTAAAGTTAGTATAACTGGCGAATGGATAGATGTCAAATCGAGACAAGATGCTATGTTAGTATAGTTGGGATTAACTCCTTTTGAGATGAAAAATTTTAATAATTCAGGAACTTCACGCATATAAGTGGACCAATATGTCGGTTCGCCTGTTGAAATTTAGATAACCAATAAACGTGATAAATCAAAATAGGTCTCTATCCTATATTGGGTACCATCTGATCATATACGTAATTCTCTAATAATGTAAAGTGAAACAATTCTTTTATTTCTTTCTTCTTTTAGGCTAAGGTATCAAAAGACCATGCAGCCTCGAAGTTATTTATTTTGTGGTTTCTTCAAAAATTATTAGGGTTCTCAATTTTGTGTTTCTCTTTAGATTTGTCTTTTAATTTCTCTGATGAAATTAGCTATTTATTTATTTGTTTCTATTTCATTACTTTTAAGAGCAGAGATAAGATCTAGTATACATTTTATGCAAGTTTTATTGAGTAATTTGCTTCTAGATTGAATGTTATAGTGTTTCTTCTTAATTTAGAGTACAGTTTAAGCATAAAGGGGTAAGCATAAAGCATACTTTAAGCATAAAGTATTGTTTCTTGGAGCATAGGTATTTATCAACACTGGCATGTCTGAGATGCCAACTCTTAAAAGCAATTCTTAAAGATATTTAGAATAATGAAAAAATATTTATAGAAACGTAGGACTTATTTTCTGGTTCGTTCTTTCAAATAACATATGCTCGGAGTCCGGAATAAACTTAACACATTTATCGAACGATTTATAGAGTTACAAGGAATAAAAATATCATATCTAAACATTTGAAAATTCAAGAAATATTTGAAACGAAGTGTATTCGGATGGGTTTCGATTGTGGATGGGTTCGGATGGCTTGTGACGGGGCGCCACGGCTGGGGGCGCCGGACTATTGCCGCATTCTCTCACGCCCTGGTATGCTGGGAAGCCCTCTCGTCTCTTTTATTATATTTATCATCTCTGTCGACATCCCTGGGAATAGAGACCGGCAAATTCTCTCAATGATGGTCTTTAACACTATTCCCTCCATCAACTTAAATTAGGAAAAAAAATTAAAACAATTTGTTGTTTGCACTAAACGGTTTGTCAATCATCAATGTAAAGTAATATTACTTGATATAAGTATTCAAATATAGCATACTATCCAAAGTATCCGATCCCCGCACGGATAAAATAGGCTGATAGGTGCACTGATACATTAAGATTATTGTTTATTGGTTCTTTATTCTTTACAAAATGACAAAACTCGAGTGTCTACAGCACGGGTAAAACCTGTCAAATATTAGGAAAGGATAAGGATTAACATAATAGAGTCAGGTATCGTGAGAAAACTTTAACTCTACCATTCCACTATTTCGAACCATTCCACTATTTTGAACACCATTTTCGATCAAGCAGTTTATCTGTAAGAATTAATTTTAATTCTTTTTCTTCCCGAACTGTCAAAATGTAGTGTAAACAGATGTTGCCATTGGACGATGTAAACATTGAAATCTAGGACGGTCACGGTAGCTCTTTATTCTTCTTCCCGAACGGTCAAATTGTAGTGTTCAAAGCTGCTGACATTCAAGTAATTGTATGTTTTCATTCTTTGAAAATATAAACATCGAAACTTAGGATGTTCACGAGGCGTAGCCCTAGGGTAATGAATATGCCTGTGTGTTGCACGAGTTTAAGATCTACCTTTGTGTAAGATTTCAAACCGGTCGGTTCAGTATTTTTCGCGTTTACTTGCCACAACAAACCCACAAACATACAGCGACCCCCTCTCCTTTATAATATTATAGATAGATAGTTAACGCTAATCCATCTAGAACCTAGTCAAAAATCTACCTTTTACGCTACAACTGTTACAGTAGAACATATAATTACAATTGACTTTGTCTCAAGTATGGGTGAATATTATAATTTATGTTACAATAATGGGTTACGTAACGGAAATTAATTCAAAATATTTTCATTAGACGTTTATTGAAAAGTGTAATAGAAAATGTTTATGTATTTAGGCAACACAAATTGCTAGTGGTTTTACAATTACTTAAGTGATGTACAAATTATTTAAAACGCTATTAAATTGTACAACGTACACTGTATTATACACAGCATTAACATACAAATATTAATACAGAGAGAGGAAAGTAGATGGAAAGGCAGCAGCCTGATAGCTGCTACCTGAAAACGTATATATAATGGGTACCTAGCAATATTAATATGTGAATATGTTGACGTGAATATGTCTTAACTCTGGGGGAGGGGGTTAACATTTATGAGACCAAAATAATAATCAGTCATATGCTTAGTGATATCATATGCGTAGTGACGTCATATGGCCGTAACAATAGCTATTTAGAGAAACTGAAACATTCCCTTCGACATAACCATGATCTGACCTACAGTGTGGCTGAAAAAATCTGTACCTAATTTTAAAAGTTTCTCGCCGAAACCCCATATGGTTTTATGAATTCATATTATCAGCTGTTTAAAGCAAACTTACTACCATTGTTGTTATTTCCAACGTAAACTGACTGAAGCTCTTTAAGTGTCATATTATAGTTAGCGTTTTAAGTATTGAGGATAGGGCAAATATTGCCACTTGATATGAGATGTGGCAGTCTGTTGTTCAGGTTCAGAGGGGTTGAAGAGCACAGAATGGAAGAAATGCATCTCTTAATGCAAAGATAGTAAATAAACGGTACCAGTGGACTGACACATACTTTTTCCCTTAAGTTAATTTAAAAAGACAATCTGTAATAAAACTATCATGTTCTTCAAAGTTAATATAAATATCATTTAATAATTTATTATTTAAAAATAATCATCCCATTTCTGAAAATAAAAACAAGAGAAACCTGGAGATACCGTGAATATACACATACATGCCAAATTTAATCTAAACATCTAACCAACATATAATTAATGTTTTATATATATATATATATATATATAATGTTTATACACACACACACACACACACACATGTATACATATATATATATATATATGTACATACATGTGTCCGTGAACACGGTTATTCTCGTACAAATAAATGGTCCGATCAAGACCAAATTTGGTAGAGATGTGTATTTGCTCGGACGAATTCGTAATCCAGACGGTCAATCGGAAGGCGTATTTTGGGGTCTTGTATCCACAAAAATGTGTTTTTTAAGTAATTTTTAAAAATTTATAATTTTATCATTTACTATTAGAATCAGCTCAAGAAATTCCATAATTTAGTACTTTAAAGGTTTGCTCTATCCCTTGCGGTTGTCGAGATATTGAAAAATCTAAACAGAGTACATTGTATTTAGGGGCTCCAATGTTAATCTAATAAAGAATAAGTAAAAATGAATATTTCCCTTACTAACCAATATCGTTGGATGAAACTTGGCATTTGGTTTAATGTGATTAAGATCTGTCTATTTATGCTTGAAGATCATAGTCAATATGTTTATCATGGCAGATAACCTGCATACTCTTTCCCCATATTAATCATATAGAGAATAGGCAAACACCTCTATTTATAGACAGTATTAATAAAACTTGGTAGATGGTCAAAATAAAAATAGTTTATGGTATAATGCCTACTTTCAGTGTTCTTCACAGCAGCAAACCTGCATATTCTTTCCCTTGTTATTCATTGCGGATACTGATTACGCCTGTTATATATTATTATTGATTTGGAAATTCGCTGAGTACGGAGGTCTGCTGTGACGGAAGTATTTGATTTAAAAATGTTCTCACCGAAAAGTTTTTAAAAATTGGTGAGGCCATGCTAATGGAATTGTGAATTTTCTAGAAAATAATTATTTGTTTTAAACATAGCAGTTTTACTTAAATTACATTAAAAAATGAATGAGTGAAACAAACGTCATTGATCGTGATCTGAAAACCACTACAGTAAACATGTAAATATGCGGAGTTTTAAAATATAATAGTTAAATTGGCGAAAGACGGAAAGCTAGAGACGGAAGCGCGCGCCGGGCCGCCTTGACCGGAGATAAATGCAGCCGAGCCGAGGTGTCCCTCGCAGGGTTATCATTATTATTTCAAAGAGCGGGTGAATAAGGGATGAAACAATTTGAGCTTGGATTGCCCCGAGCCTGCTCACATTTGTCAGTTCCAGTTGCACACGGAAGCTGTAATTATCTCGCAGCCAGGATGATTACCGATAGTGGGAATTGAACTCCTTGTGGCAGAGATTAACTCATTAACGGGCTGATTAGTTTCAAACGGCTTGTTTGAACTCACCGTTTAAAGTGGCAGCTTTTCGAGAGGATAATAAGATTGCGTATTAGATGGAGGATGGGATTCCAAACCAGATCATTATATCGTACAATTATTGGGTATCTATAAATATATAATGTTTATTTGTAATATAGTGAGTGTATTAATTTGGTTTCTGTTCTACAAATATTATTTTTTCTGTGAACATACTTGTTCTGCTGTTTGAATTGTTATTCATAGGAATAAGAATTATTATTCTTATTATAAGGAGCTTGACGAATAATTTACTGTTCTGCGCTATTTATTACAGCATAGCAGGACATAGCAGGTAATACAAACTGTGTATTTCATTTCACCTTATCTCCTACAGTCATATTTCTTGTTTATTCCTCATCTTTGGATCTTTGGTTGGCTTATAGTTAATTCCATCCGATGGCGTACAACTACTGTATGTGAAGTCAGGAAAGTGCATGTTGTTTCTTACAATGCATTGTTATTTTTTATATGCCACTGAATTATTTAAAACTAAATAGACATCCATTTAAAGGTAAAGGTTTAACGTAATGACAAAATGTTGTTTATTTATAATGTTTTTTACATAAGTAATTGTTTTCTCCAGAATTCCAATTCCAATAGAAACTCATTATATTTTTTCAGAACTCCTACAAGGAAAATGATCCGGATAAAATTTAAATTTTATTAATGTAGACTATAAAATCCATCCGATGAATAGTTAAATTTAATCATATACAAATTATATTTGATCATCCCATACTAACTAAGGAACATATGAATGGTACTGTTTTAGTTTATTACAAGTTGATTTATGTTAATCTTAAGGGACCTTCCCGTCAATTAATAATGTCAATTTTGATAATGTCTAAGGTTGTTTGCTTACTTGTATTCATATTGGGATACAATTGAGTGCTAACATTAAACATCCATAGATATCATCATAAAACCTGGTAATGTGTTTCATTGAAAGGAATAAAGGTATTAAGTAACGAGTGAATCACTATTACATTTAATTAGAATATTAATTTTAAACGCTAATCTTTTTGTAAACTATAATGATTGTAAAGATACATCGAGGTGTAAAGTAACAAGTTTCTCCTACGGAGTCTGTTCTATTTAGAGCAGTAGTCCTGAATCTAGCAAAACCTCTGTACAGTGTATAATTTCCAGTTAATAAACTGTATCAGTAAACCAGACATACTTTCTATATTTAAAATTCAACTGAAAATTACCTACATTTCATAAAAATACCATATTTCTGCACGCTTATTAGCATGACAATTGTTTAGTTTACAAAATACTCATCAAATTTGTTTTCACAATATATGTAATACATTTTTTTTATTTTTGGAAAAAATCGCCCCCTCACCTCCGAAGTCGTAATGAAATTTTTATAGGATTTTATTCGATGATGTTGAGTTTGTACGCTGCATACCAAGGATCATGGAAATGGCTGGGAAATAAGGAAGAAATTGTATCTTAATATACTCCTAAAAATAACATTGGGCACTTTCAGACAGAATTGACATTTTCTCTTGAACCATTAATCGTACGCTAATGATGATTAAAAATAGTTATTTGTTTAGTTTTCAGATGACTTTGAATGTTAATGGTACAACGTTTTAAAATTTTAAAAAGTATTTATTTTTACAGTTTTGGAACCGTTTTAAAATTTATTTTTACAAACATGGGGATGGTGGAATATTTTTTGGGACTCCAGGCACTATGAAATTATATAGGCTCTACTAGGCAGTTTTAATCAAAATCGTCCGACCAATTCAGGGGATTCCAAAAGAACATTTTCACTAAGAACTCAAATTCAAAAAAGTTTGATTATAACTAAATGTGAGATGCCCAAACATGTTAAATAATGTCATTCAGAGATTGTCATTTATTACAAGCGTGACTTACGATTCAGCTAAGACACATGACATGCGACATTTCTTCTAATAATAAATGTGTTGAACCACGGTATTATAGGCAACTATGTTTTACAGACAGCCAAATAATTGTATACCTAACATTTTTGTACGCCCGTTACGCTAAAGATAATTAAGCGAACCCCCGCCCCAAGAAAGCTTAGCTGTGATCGCGGAGCGGGCGGAGTGATTGGTTGTAGGAGCGGGGTGGAGGGGGGGTTCAAGAAGCATTTTGACTAATTAAATAGAGCCGACCAGACGATGCTAAGGCGATTGCCGGGATAACGTAGCTATATAGCTATACAGCTTCATTAGCGATTAGTCGAGGGCGGCCGACTATGGCTGCAGGAAACTATTATAGCTAATCGTTCCGAAAGTGGTAATTACTTTATCCGATAGAAAGTGCAAATGTTTATACTTCTATTATTTCACACAGTGGTTTTCACGAGGATCTCATTAGCACTAGTGGCGGAGATCCCATGGAAAATCTGCCTCTGGAATGCTGAAATGTGTTGGAGATTACATTGTATAAAATATATCAAAATAACGTTACTAAAATAGCGAAAATAGCGTTCTAGAAGTTGAGGAATAATCCTGTTTTGATTGAACTAATTCTGTTAGCAATGCGCTGTTTTGAGATTTTCAGTAATAGAAATCTGTATTCGTGCTGGCATTTCTCTATTCAAAAACAGTTAGTGATAGGAAATAAAGCATAAAAATACAGGTTTTCAATAATAATAAGCTAATAATTAAACTATAACTGTAGTATTATTACAACCTTATTTTGTTGAATTGCTAAACTATAATTTTACGATTAATAAAAAAAAAGATCTTATGATATAAGTGGAATATGTCTGATAGTTCTGTTTTCAGCTTTGACTTATTATCTTAAAAAATTATATAAAATAAAACTTCAACAATTAATAATTCTTATGATTACTGTTATTATTTTCAAAATTTCAGTTAAAATTCAAACTCATAAAAACTTAAAAATTACCTATAATATAGTAAATAATTAAACCTGTTGTAATATTCTGTTCTAAACTCGTTGGTAATATTTTTAAAATTGTTATTCCAAACAATTTCTATAATGATTGGTAAAACAAAGTTGTACGACGTTTTGGGATCTGGAATCTGATCCCATGCTCAGGTAAGCTGGAAACTAGATCTTGACTAGATAATCCGAACTTAACTGGTGTAAAGCTGAAAACAAAGTCATTTAAAGCAAAAAAACAACACAAAAATGTTTGTATTTACTTTCATGTTGGAAAAAGGTTAGATCATGGATATGTCTAAATAGAGTTTTTCAGTTCATCTAAACAGATGGTGTTATGTTTCAACCCCCCTGCAGAGCTATCACGTATCCATGTCAGAATGATTGTATTTACTTCCTTATGGGAAATATGTTAGATCATGGATAGGTTTAAAGGGAATTGTTTTCAGTTTCTCTAAACATCTGTACTTATAACCACATGACGTTACTAACCAAATAACATCACCTTGGTCAGACGGATTGCCAACCTCCTCCCCAGGTTTAAGACGTATCCATGTCAAAAGTAACACTAATTACACACACAACACCTGAGTGTTCAAATGCCATAAGAGCTTAAGAAGCACTCTTGTACAGTTTTCATTCATACTCAGATCAAAGTAATTTAGATTACACAAGACGAATAAACTTAAGATATGATTACAAAGATGCACATATCGGAGGGACAAACTGCACGTTATCTCTACGAAGTGTACGACGCCTAGTGAAGCAACAGCGCCGTGAATTTATGCAATACTCGCAGCACTCAGTAGCATCTGAATTGCGTCGCAGCGCCGTTGTATTTTATATATTTTCTACATTACAACAAATACCTAATACAACTGTAAAGCCTTGGTATGACATGAAAACGTATTTTGGTGCGTATGAAAAGCAAAAATTCCGTCCTTTATTGGAGGGAATAAGAGTATTATTGAACATATTGTAAGAGATTTTCATTTAGGCCCTAACTTTTGTCAAAACGCCAATAGCCAAATATGTAATAAAACTTTTTAATGTGTTTAAACCTTTCAGTGGTTATTTATATATTTATTAGATTCACATTTTTTGTGTAACCAATTTAATGAAAACATAATAATTGAATGAAAATGAAGACCTTATTTCTCATTTTAGTCTATACTGCATCATCACATAGAGACTCAACTTTAAACGATAACGAAAGAATGTTCATTTAGTTATACTACTGATTCATTGAGAAATAGCTGTGACATATTAGTCTAATTGCAAACGTGACATTTGTAATAACTGAAATTAAAATTTCTGATCCATCGTTCAGAGATATTTTTATACAGAGCTTAACATTAAACCGAAATGCAAAATACTCATATTATGTATATAAGCAAACACACAAAACAATTAAATAGTAATCAGTGTTGGGGCCCAAATGGAACTATTTAAAATAAAATAATCCTCTGTAGTGGGAGAGATTTGCCGGAACAGACTACGGAACAAATTGAGTTACATATGTTCGGCAGAGTAGGCTCTCGGCCCGCATCCCGAGCCTCTATCGAATGCCGCTCCTGCTGTATTGATTCCTAGTTAATCAAATCACTGCAATGGCTCCTCAGTTCGTATTACTTCATTTTACCTCCAAAACTCTCTACCTGGAAATCTGTTCCATGATCGTCTCTCGGCTCCGGGCTGCCTAACAGCGCTCAGGGTAATCTCGTCATTCGGAGAGAAATGCGATTTGACTCCTTTATCAGATACAATACATATCTTCAACGTTTTAAATACTTTTAGTTAAAACTATTCTCAGAGAGTAAACTGTATCGCACGGTAACGTTCATGACGTGAATTAAGTGATGGATGCAATGATTTATCCATCATATTGTTGTTTCTTGAATACGATCAAAATAGTTTAATCTGCGATTAGGTAAATTGATAAGGCACATATAAACTAGTTTACTAGCTTGAAACAAACTATCAATACCAACGTTACTAAAGTTACTAATGTACTAATGTTATGTTTTTATGTGAGTTGTGTGTGTGAGGTAGTTAGTTAATAGTTGAATACCCGTATATTATTCCCTCGTAAGGTACATATATAGGCCAAGGTGCTTTTAATAAATGCATTTAAATTAAAATAGGCTGGGTATAAAATCGTCACTTAGAAATATATTTCAAATTTATTTTGAAATATGAAAATTTATTTCTTATGACTGAAGTCTTAAAATACCCCCGTCGCAGCAGACCTGCGTACTCAGCGAATTTCCAAATCCATAACATAATAATAATAATATATGACTGTTTTGATCATTATCTGTCAATAAATATGAGTATTATTTGCCTACTCTCCATAGATTAACATGGGAAAGAGTATGCAGGTTTGCAGCTGTGAGGAACACTGAAAGTAGGTGTTTCTAGCGTAAACAATTAATATTTTGAGCATTTATATCAACTTTCATCAACATCTGTCCATAAATAAAGGAGTTTGCCTATTCACTATATGATAAATATAGGAAAAGAGTATACAGGTTTGCTGCCATAATAAACACATAAACTATGATTTTTAAGCATAAATGGATAGACCTCAACCACATGAAGCTAAATATCAAGTTTTATCAAAAAATATTGATTAATATGGGAAATATTAATTTTCCCCCATCCTCCATAAGATTAACATTGGAGCCCCTCAATACAACATACTGTGTTTAGATTTTTTTAATATCTCGGTAACTGTTGGAGATAGAGAAAAACTTTAAGGAACTTAATTGTGTAGTTTTTTAAGCTAATTCCAATGGTTGAATACAAAATTAGAAATTTTTAAAAATTACATGTGATAAACGCAAAAAAACCATTTTGGGGTACAAAACCCCCCCAAACTACCCGTTTCCATTGACCGATATGTCTGGTTTACGAACTCGTACCATATGTTAATTTAAATAATACGTTTTACTTTCTCCCCTTATACATAATATATGGAGAAAGTATTGTTTTCGTCAAAATTTTTGAATTTGAGTTGAGGGTGGATATATCCGTTTTGGGGTCCCCTGAATCCAAAAAGTGGGTTTTGACGTGATGTCTGTCCGTCCGTGTGTCTGTGTGTGTGTGTGTGTCTGGATGTGTACAGTGCCACAGTCTACCCCATTGGTCCGATTTAGATGAAATTTGGCATGTATATATATAGTCACCGTATCTCCAGATGTTATTTTCATTTTTTTGAATTTTTGATTTTTAAGGGTAGTTCACCCCTAAAAACCCTTAAAAAACGTGAAAAATCCAATTTTCTCAAAAACGGCTCTAACGATTTTGATTAAAATTTGATAGTTTATAGTGCACAGAGTACTAAATAATTTGACACTACCCGCATGTCTGTAAAAATGACGGTTCAAAATTTATGGGCTTTTAAATGTCAAAAAAATAAAATTTTTAAATTTTCAGCGAAAACAATAAAAGTAAAGTATAACTTGACTGGTACCATTGAAACCAGCTTAAAAAACTAAACAAATTAGTATTATGAATTATTTGTCTACCACTAACGGTTCCAGAGGAAAGTTAATTTTACTGTCCACGATAAACGCAGTACGTTGTCTGAAAGCGCCCAATGTTATTCTTATGGAGAATATAAAAAAAATCAATTTCTTCCTTATTTTCCAACCGTTTTCCATGAAACTTGGTATGAAGAGTAAGGTCAAATCACCGAACAAATACAGCTCAAAAAAGCTTGGTATTACTACCGGGGGTGGGGGTTTCCCCCCATACAATTTGAACAATAAATTATTAAATGATATTTAGAATAACTTTGTAGAACATGATAGTTTTATTAGTCAGTCAGTCCACTGGTACCGTTTATTTTACTTTTTATTGTTTTTATGTCAACACAAAACCTCGACCTAGATATTACTAGTTTTTTATTATTATGTTTACATAATTTGTTAGTAAATTAAACGGATTAGTATTTTTCAATGGCGCAGTCTAATAGCGATAGTTTAAAGTGCAGCACATTCGACAGGATTACCGAACATTGGCTATACTGGCACGAAAGACTAGATCGCCTTGCGGAATGAGTACAAAAAGCGAAAAATTGTATTAAGACTGTCGGGGCCTTAACCTTTCAAGATAGTTTTGACTCGGATCAGCCAACACCACTCAGTAACCTCAGTTACAAAGATAGGAAGCCATAGAGATCTTGGACAAATACTAAACAAGAGCATGTGCTCCACTCTTACACAGCGTGAGCTTCACCCACCGCCACAGACAAGAAGGTGAGCCGGTCATACATTTTGAACTAGCGCTAAGATCTATGGATACTGCCAGTTTGGTGATAGTTTGGACAAACGCCTAAAATACCAGTTCATCCAAGGCATACAAAATGACAAGTGTCAATTAGAACTCTTGAGGTTCCACGCATCCACCAAAACTACGTTTGCGTTTTCGTTGTTTGTTGTTGAGTCTGCCATACTTCTTCAAAATGTGGACACTCAACAACAACAAATTCTATGTACAGGCATGAATAAAGTCACTAATCGTGAAATATATAACTCCAAGAGAAATCATTCCCAAGAACAGCATGAAGAAAAGGTTTGGGTATTACGACTCAACAGAAATAAACACTGTCTCCACTGTGGATAAGGAAAACACACAGATAAAGCTCAGTATTTTGCTAAAAACACGGTTTGTGATGACTATGGGGGTAGAAATCATCTCTCCCGGGCAAAAGTTGAATCAAACCGTAAGGTGGGCGTTGAATGTTTATAATTACTATATCAAGTAACTAAAAAGGAAAGGATAATATGACGGCAGATATTCTGTCGAGATTTCCTCTAAAAACTGAAACCAGATCTGAAAGGAACGTCTAGGTGAAAATAACGGGGCACATCTATTTCATCTTCATAATGCCAAGACTTACCGCTATCCACACGGATCAACAACGCACGACCCAGTTCTATCCAAAGGTATCAAATATTTGAAATGAGGTTGGCCTAAGTCTGGTATAAGTGAACATGTTCTACCTTACTTGAACAATCAAGAGGAACTCTCATTAAAAAATGGCGTTCTTCTGTTCTTCTGGTCGTTTGGTTGTACCAGCAAAGCTGATGGAAAGGGTGATAGAAATTCTACATTAAGGGCATCCGGGTATTGTAGCGATGAAAGGACAAGCACGTTTCTAAGTTTGGTGGCCTAAAACAGACAGAGCATTAGAGGAACAAACAAAACATTGTACCGGCTGTTAAGAAAACATAAACAAAGATATGGAGATGTCCCTTTTATCATGCACAATGCCAACTGAAGTATGGTTCAGGTTCCACATAGATTTTGCAGGACATTTCATGGGAAAAATGTGGTTGATTGTAGTGGACGCAAAATGAAAGTGGCTTGGGATGATATCTACCCAACAACCACAACGAAACCCACGATAAATATTCTTGAAGAATATTTTCAAGATTCACCCAAAGATAATTTTAAGTGACAATGGTCCTCAGCTCACGAGATCCAAGAGCAAGAGTCATAACATCAAACGTGCCCAGATCACACCTATCACCCAAAAAGCAACGGTCTAGCGGTCGAACGGATATGTTCGAACATTCAAAGAGAGAATGAAGGCATCAAGGAATATAGTGGTACAATCCATGATCCATGAATTTTTCTGTCAAATTTATGTTTGCATACAGAACGTCACCAAAAGTTCAACTGGCAATTCCCGGCCTACGTGATGTTTGGAAGAGAACTACGTCCCAAGCTGGATCTTCATTTTTCCGATGTGGAGGAAAAAATGGATGAAGATCCAATGCAACAACGGAAAAACAAAAACCCATCCAAGGTGAAAGTTTTTGACGAAAGTGCAAATATTTTTATACTTAACCAATCGGATGTTGGGTACAGGAAAGGAAAAATAGTAAAACGTAAATTGACCCTATCCCTACCTGGTAAGTGTAGATGAAATCCACAGGAGATGCCATCCTGATCAGTTGAGATCTGGTGATTGAAGAAAGGGGAAGTGTAGTATACCATATGTTAATTGGAATAATATGTTTGCGATAATGTAGGTGCGATTATTGCTAATTGAAAACTTTTACCATATGTTAATTGAAATAATATGTTTGTTTACCTTTTTGGTTGACATGGCTCTTGGTCTTAGCTCTGGGGGGGGGGTGTAGGTGATTTTTAAGATAGAAAATATGTAACAGGTTTCCATAGAAACTATCAGAACTATTGTATTGAATTTTTAAAATAAAAAAATAAGAACAGCTGTTTAGAGGAATTAAAAACATTCCCTATAGACGTATCCATGATTTAAACCTTTTTCCCACAGGGAAGTAAATACAAACATTTTTTATATTTTTATGTCAACACTGAACCTTGAATTACTCATTACTATTTTTTGAATATTATTATTTATCTTTTATATTTTTTTATTTTTTATCCTATACAATTTTTTAATAAGTTAAAATGATTACTACTCTACAAACAGATAATAGTAATTCTATTTAGTAAAATATCTAGTTGGAAGGCACTAATGTTTTACACAATAATCGTGTATTCCGGTAAGAAAAATATATCATAGACGCAATGAAAAATAAAATATTTAACATGTGAAAATTTAATTACACAGGGTAAAGTATTTGAATAATCTATTTTCAAATTAATTCGAATCGCCGTAAACCCCGTCGTGGGCCTGCATTTCCGGTGGTGACTCGGGCATTTCCGGTCGCATATCGACCGCCTACCAATCAGCCAGCCGCACCGGAGACAGGGCCTGATTACGGGCAGTAATGGACCGGCTGTAACAGAGTTAAGGTTCGTTTTGCCACCGATATCGAATGGACAAATAAATTGACTCCCGGTGGACCGGCGAAGAACGGCTTATTACCACGAAACAATATCTGAGACGACGGGGCAATGGCTGTAGCACTACTTCTAAATGCTGGCTCAAGAGAGAACTTCATTTTACGTTTTAATATACTAAGTTTAATTGGGTTTCAAGAGTGCATAACTAAAGTGCAGACATTTCTTAGTAAATATTGTCTTAGTACATAATAATAAGGAATGCCAAAGTCCGATCGATGCCCACACGACATGACAGCAGGCGGTCAGGTGGTCAGGTGGCCAGGTGGCCAGGTAACGACCCAGGTCTGGCGCGCGACTCGCGGTAGCTGCTGCCTCACTGACAATCCCGCAGCGTCATTCATCAACTTGAGTGATATTTTCCTCCGCTCTCCATAATAAAGGGAAGGTTCACTGTATCATATCAGACAAAGTGGATTTCCGCTTCAGCCACTGGAAATAAACTCTATACAGAAATAACGAATACTTTTATTTCTAAGAAACGGTGGCAAAATTATAAAAAAATGTACCTAAATATGTAAAATGTAAAAATGCTCAAAATTGTTTCAGTTTAGCTCAAATCAGGTTAACTAAAATTAAAAGATTGTTGAAGATATTAGTTGGAAGCTTTAAAAGAAGTAACAATGTAGTATTTAATTTTTTTACGAGAGATAAAGCTCTATGTCGAACCTGTTTCGAAACAAAATACTGATAAATTACTGGACAACAAAATACTGGACAACATTATTTTGGGATTCTATCAAATAACTGTTTTATTAAGCTTAGTCGATATTACATAAGCGCAATAAAACAGAATACTGTAGCGTGTTGTTCGACCCTCTTTATTGAGAATCTTGGCGCCGCCATCAAAACCACGATGCAGTGATATTCGGCGATAAATGTTCCGGTTTTATGAAGATTGCCAAACACACTCAAGATTGTTATGCGTCGTCTGTAGTCCCCATTATATTCTTCCTCTTTTGTCACAAGATAGTGTAATTACTAATTGATCTATGACATAATTCTGGCTCCATAAATCGTCATGCCCACAGTATACATTTCAACAAAAAATAAGATTGTTATATAAAGATAGTAATTTCTTACGTATAAGGTAACGGTAACGTATAGGTTGTTCTTTTTAGTTTATAATGGCAGAGATAGTGGTAGTGGTGGCGGTTGTGGTAGCGGTAGCGGTTGTGGTGGCGGTAGTGGTAGTGGTAGCGGGAGAGGTACCGGTAGTGGTAGCGGTAGTGGTGGTGGTAGTAGTAGCGGGAGTGGTAGCGGTAGTGGTAGTGGTGACGGTAGTGGTAGCGGTAGTGGTAATGGTAATGGTGGCGGAAGCAGTAGTGGTAGTGGTAATGGTGGTGGTAGTAGTAGCAGAAGTCGTAGTCGTAGGGGTAGTGGTAGCGGTAGTATAAGTGGTAGTGATAGTGGTGGCGGTAGTGGTAGTGATGGCAGTAGTGGTAGTGGTGGCAGTAGTAGTAGTGGTGGTGGAAGCGGTAGCGGCAGTGTTAGTGGTAGTGGTAGCGGTAGTGGTAGTGGCAGTGGTAGTGGTAGTGTCAGCGGTAGTGGTAGCGGTAGTGGTAGCGGTAGCGGTAGCGGCAGTGTTAGTGGTAGTGGTAGTGGTAGCGGTAGTGGTAGTGGCAGTGGTAGTGGTAGTGTCAGCGGTAGTAGTAGCGGTAGTGGTAGCGGTAGCGGTAGCGGCAGTGTTAGTGGTAGTGGTAGTGGTAGCGGCAGTGGTAGCGGTAGTGGTAGCGGTAGCGGCAGTGTTAGTGGTAGTGGTAGCGGCAGTGGTAGCTGGAGCGGTAGTGGTGGTGGTAGTGGTAGTGGTAGTGGTAGTGGCAGTGGTAGCTGGAGCGGTAGTGGTAGTTTTTTTTAACAATCACTTTATTTTACAATATACAGATACTACTGCAAAATAAATGTAATTATTATTATCGGTCCCTCTCGGAAACGCTTTTCTGCACTACTTCAAGAGGGTGCCTTTATGCGCCCAAAGGGCAATACGTCCTCGTATTCCCTCCTTATTTAGCTAAACGGTGCATACTATAGCTGTTCTTCTCTCTTTTGTCTGAGCACCCTCTTACAGAATTCAGCGACACAATTCCACGATGTAGGGCTTGATAACATACGGTTTACGATACCCATACGATACCATCTACCTCTCTCCTCCTGCTCCCAGCGACTTTACCACTCCTCAAGAGTTTGTCTCCTAGCTTCAGCGTGACTCAAAGTGCCATTTCCTTCAAAAATTTTCTTTCTTTCAAAAGCTAGGAGGTCAATGGGTATGACCCCCGCAACAATGAGTACAGCTGGTTCCGATACGGTTCTGTAAGCGGATACGATCCGAAGAGCAGCTCTTCTCTGCACTGATACCAATTTTCTCTTGAGTCTCCGTCTGGAAAGCAGGACAATCTCGGTTTTTTCTGTTGCCAGAGAAAGACCATGGTCACGCATCCAGTCCATCACCTGAGACATTGCAAGATTGAGTAGTCTCTGTGCCTTATCCTTCTTGCAGTTAGGACCACAGCAATGTCATCAGCGTATCCGACGAGGAAGGTATCACGAGGCATTTCCATTCGGAGGATCCCATCATATGCTATATTCCACAGGTCTGGCCCAAGGATAGACCCCTGAGCAGCTTCTGCGGTGATATCCTTCTGCTTGGGACCGTCTGTAGTTGGGAAGACCAGCTTCCGATCTTGAAGGTAGCTCTGCAGCATACGAAGGAGATAAGGTGGTACTCGAAACTCAAACTCAAACTGATATGGCACACAGCATATCAGCCCATCTAGCTGAGTAGAAAGCATTTCTCACGTCCAGCGTTGCCAGAACCACCAACTTTCGTAATATATGATTTTCAATGTGTGTAGCTTCAAAAACTCTCACTACTTCACTCACCGCACCTATTACAGAGGGGCCAGATCGGAATCCGTATTGAAGATCAGAAAGACCCCCTGCTTGTTGTACAGACTGTGCAACAAGTAGTGGTAGTGGTAGTGGTAGTGGTATTGGTAGTGGTAGTGGTAGTGGCAGTGGTAGTGGTAGTGGTAGTGGTAGTGGTAGTGGTAGTGGTAGTGGTAGGGGTAGTGGTAGTGGCAGTGGCAGTGGTAGTGGTAGTGGCAGTGGTAGTGGTAGTGGTAGCGGTAGTGGCAGTGGTAGTGGTTGTGGTAGTGGCAGTGGTAGTGGTAGTTCTAGTGGTAGCGGTAGTGGTAGTGGTAGTGGTAGTGGCAGTGGTAGTGGTAGTGGTAGTGGTAGTGGTAGTGGTAGTGGTAGTGGTAGTGGTAGGGGTAGTGGTAGTGGCAGTGGCAGTGGTAGTGGTAGTGGTAGTGGCAGTGGTAGTGATAGTGGTAGCGGTAGTGGTAGTGGTGGTGGTAGTGGCAGTGGCAGTGGTAGTGGTAGTGGCAGTGGTAGTGGTAGTGGTAGTGGTAGCGGTAGTGGCAGTGGTAGTGGTAGTGGTAGCGGTAGTGGCAGTGGTAGTGGTAGTGGTAGCGGTAGTGGCAGTGGTAGTGGTAGTGGTAGTGGTAGCGGTAGTGGCAGTGGTAGTGGTAGTGGTAGCGGTAGTGGCAGTGGTAGTGGTATTGGTGTGGTAGTGGCAGTGGTAGTGGTAGTTCTAGTGGTAGCGGTAGTGGTAGTGGTAGTGGTAGTGGTAGTTCTAGTGGCAGTGGTAGTGGTAGTGGTAGTGGTAGCGGTAGTGGTAGTGGCAGTTGTAGTGGCAGTGGCAGCGGTAGTGGTAGTTCTAGTGGCAGTGGTAGTGGTAGTGGTAGTGGTAGCGGTAGTGGTAGTGGCAGTGGTAGTGGCAGTGGCAGTGGCAGTGGTAGTGGTAGTGGTAGTGGTAGCGGTAGTGGTAGTGGTAGTGGTAGTGGTAGTGGCAGTGGTAGTGGTAGTGGTAGTGGCAGTGGTAGTGGTAGTGGTAGTGGCAGTGGTAGTGGCAGTGGCAGCGGTAGTGGTAGTGGTAGGGGTAGTGGTAGTGGTAGTAGTAGTGGTAGTGGTAGTAGTAGTGGTAGTGGCAGTGGTAGTGGCAGTGGCAGCGGTAGTGGTAGTGGTAGTGGTAGGGGTAGTGGTAGTGGTAGTGGTAGGGGTAGTGGTGGCGGTAGTGGCAGTGTCAGTCGTGGTGGTGGTAGTGGTAGTGGTAGTGGTAGTGGTAGTGGCAGTGGCAGCGGTAGTGGTAGTAGCAGTGGTAGTGGTAGTGGTAGTAGCAGTGGTAGTGGTAGTGGTAGCGGTAGTGGTAGTGGTGGCGGTAGTGGCAGTGTCAGTCGTGGTGGTGGCAGCGGCATTAGGATTAGAAGGAATCACCGCGCATTGCAATAGCAATAACCATGGCATAACGCGCGGTAAGCCTGGTATTAGATTAAAAGGATGCTTTACAGCGGAGCGCTCGATAGTCCACCACTTCACTAATAACAGCACCTGCTGGTTGGCCAAACTTCTGTCACATACCACCTGTCTACTCTTAAATTATAGATTGCATTTTTACAATGTTAGATTTTAAATGAGATGTATAACTTGCCGAAAATTGTTTTGCGCAGAATTTTTCTCCGGATGTAATTTTTTTTCGAAAATGGCTTTGAAACTTATTAGTTAAAATTTTGATCTGTAAAAAATACTGTTGGCAGTGAGATGTTAAAAATTATTGAGCAATAAAATCGCCACATTTTACCATGGAGAGCGAGAGTTGAGATAAAGGTTCCAGTGTTGATGATGGAAACACGTGATTGAGGTCTTGTGGTGAGCTAACATAATAGGTTTCCTCCTTCCAAAAATGTTTGTTTCTTGAGGGGTGATTATAGTTTAACTATTTAGCAAATGAATAACCACATGTAAAAAATTAAAAAAAGAACAATTGTAAGTAAAAAATTGCTTTGTAATATAAAACATGTTTTGAAAATCTGCTCTTGCGTAAAACGAAAAAGAACTAACGGCTAGTCAGGCCTCTACTTTATAAAGATTCTTAGTTATTCCTACTTTCATTCAATGGAGATCACGTTCCGCATTATGAAAGTACGATGTCAAGAACACGTCTACACGTCTACGTGGAGCCAACGTGGAGCTGACACATCAAACATCCACTTGAGAAGATTTTGAAACTCCAATCTAAAACCAATGCAAATAAACCATTACACTCTTTTGTATTTATGATTAAACATTTAAATGATTTTAGAATTATTTGTTAGTTTTTATATCATTTTGAGACACAAAACCTGACAACGTTGTTTTAGACTTTGGTTATCCAGATGGTGAAACTACTGGATATTTGCGTAGTCAGTATGAAATGTCTGAGAGGAAGTCGTGTCTGTATTTATATTTACATATCCAATGATGTTGGTTGCAAAATCCAATAGTTGGTTTAGAATATTCTCTTAATGATTTGTATTACAACTAAATAGATTCAACTTATATTGCAATGTCATCTAGTTTTATCAATTTTTAAATTAAAATCAAATATATTCTGATCTAAGTAATGTGAATAAGTATGGTATTTATTTAGATACAGTTTTCCTTTTATATATATCCATATTCAATCTACGCTTTCCTGTTTATCTTCATGATTGGTTTATTGCTCAGAAGCCCTCTATATCGCCTAGTCATTGAAAATTTTAAAATATTTGCATTTATTTTAACTTTGAAGCTGGGCTTGTTCATTTCTGGAATAGCATACAATTTGATGTACATTGAGAATTATTTTTTCAGTAAGTGCATGGAACACACCTAATATCACTACAATTGAGATCCATTTGTATATATTTGATAGTAAACTTAGTCATAATAATTGATTATGTAGGAATAATTAAAACTGTAATTTTGTTATAGGTATAAATTGACAGAAAAATGTTACTGGGATTATAATAGCTCCTCTTACTGCATCCTGCCTACTATTTTAAATTAGTCTTTTTTAATTTTTTTAAATAAAAAAGTAGAGGGAATAGTCAAATATTGAAGAGTTTTACCTAAGAATAATAGATAAATATATTAGCTTTATTTGAAATACAATAATCTACTAAAACCTACAGTATTACTATATCCGTAGTATTTATCATCTCGTTTAGTTACTTATGTAACGGTTCAATGATCTTTTGAACTATATAACTATACACAAACACCTCAATTATATATATATGAGGCTCAATATCTTCACCTTTCACGGTATATATACGTTTCGCTAAAATCTGTGAACTTAATACAAACAAAACAATCTATTTTATCAAGTAATAATGAACTGATAAAGTTTCTCGAACTCGATTGTTTCTCCATATTTATCATCATTCTATTTTTCTATATTTAAATATTATTAGCATTATGGATCTTATTATACGTCTCAATAAAATATCAACGAAACATTTTCACTCTACCTTCATCAGAATGTGATACCGTAGTAACAATAAGAATCGCTACTGCATCGTCGCATTGACGAAAGGCTTCTTTCAATTCGTCTCCACCCCGTACGGTTTTCCACCAATATTCTGAGATAATTTTACATTTTGAATACAGTCCTGAGTTTCAAAGAAACACTTTTAAGAAAATATAAATTATAAAGAGCAGCCAAGACGGGGTGAGACAAGGTGTAAAGTTTTCTTGAGTGCAGAGAAATGTCAGAGAGAAGGTAACGAGTAACAGAAGAAGATCGAATAACAGACCGAGATTGTTATCACAAGTCTGAAAGAGAGAGAGGGAGGTAGGAGAGAGTGAGGAGTAACTCTCCCCACCTGCTCTCCTGGGTTACATAAAGATCTTATTAAGTTTATGACAAAATTAAAACATCTAATTAAGCCTAAGTTAAAGGAGTAATTATAATGCAAAGGAACTCTCTCAAGTCGTTCATCTGCAATGTACACTTTTTTCAGTAAAAAAATGCCCCTTGCTATAAAAATGTGCATTGAAGCTTTATTTGAATTATGAAACTCCTGCTTTAATTAATATTCAGCACTCTATACATGCAAAATTAGACACTTTAATGATAAATGCGCTTCTTATATACGTTTTATCGTTGAATTTAAAGGATAAATAAACCCTATATGTTTCTTGGTAATAACGGAAAGCATAGCTCTAACTTCAGCTGGAACGTCGATGAATAACCAATGGAAACCCTCAGTCAAATTAAATAAATTGTCACGTATTTAGCCGGTGGCGGGTGGTGTTGTACAGTGTACAGTTACACTAACACAGTATGCGGGTGGTAGACCGGCCGGCCTACAGGTAGCGGTAGTGTCGCGTGTGCAGTGCGTGAATCATCCGCCAGGTGGAGTCATGGTAGCAGGTGGTGGATCTGCGGGCACAAGCCGCTCCTTTCACCCTTCGCTGACGATGTTGATATCACTGGTCGTAACACATCTGCACACGGCCAACCCGGTGACGCCATAGTACTTTCTACGTAGCCTAGCAAATAAGGAAAATCAGATTAAGGTGCCGACAACTAGTGTCGGGTTCAATCTCCACGGGGGATATCCACGATATTTTAGGGGTTTGGACAGCTTTCCGTTAACAGCGTTAGCAAAAATATGGGAAAACATCTTTGTGGAATATGGAGTACCTTTTTCAATATTGGAGTTCTAAATTATTGAGGATTATTAATTTCACTGAAAAACTGAATAAATCCCGTTTATAAAGGTATACTCGTTTCATTCGTTTAAAATAATAGCCTACTCATGTAGTTAATTTAAATTATAAAAGCAAAAGCATAGTATATCCAATTAATATTATGAGATGTCGAATTAGCTGTAAATTGTTACTGGATGCCGAAGTTGTGGATTTCAATTAGCCGGCGTAGCAGCAACTAATTAACGCCACATCCAAGTAAACATTTAACATTTAATATGGTATAAATAAACACAACGGAATGACCAACTAATTTAATGAGCGGAATTTTTAAACCTGTATAAAACAAAAAAATGCAGTTGAATTTTTTTCTTTGAACACTTTTTTTATCCAGGTAAAACATAGTTTTACCCCACTTCATTTACGTCTAATTTAGAAATGTGTATTTCATATTTGGTCATGCCTATTTTATGTAAGGTCTTAAATGAAGTTTGCATTCAAAGCCAAGAAATGTGCGTCTTAGAGGCTGTCGTATGTGAAATTGACTGAAGCGGCTTTGATGATATTCTGTTAAATTAACCTCAATTTGTCTTTACTCAAAGTGAGATATTAAACCAGTGCCGAGGAAACTAGGGTGTGTGACATGGTTAGAGCTTCACCTCTTGGGGAAGTTCTTGTTTATTTCTATGTTAGGAGATTTTAAAAATGTTATTGTAGTATTGTATTTCATTTATTATACTCGTGTTAAAAGTAAAACTGAAACGATAATTTTGGTTTACACTTTCACAAGGATTTTCATTACCGTAGATGACTAGGTATAAAGAGATTTCACTATGAATTCAGGTAAGTGCATTCATACTGATAGTTGGGTTCATTTGGTGTTTGGAAAGTTATTTAAAAGTCAAAATTATACATAAATATTGTTGACGAAGAGGTAAATACAGTACGAAATATTTTTATGAATATTCAATTATTATTGTAAGTGATAGCTAATTTATCTACTATGGTATGTTTAATATACCAATACTATATCAAAAAATTACAAACTATACAATGTATATTTGAAATAAAGCCAAAATTAAATAAATTTATGATAATAATAAAATATTTATGATTCATCAATGTGATCCTCATAATGAAACGAACTACGTAAAATGCATTAATATTTAATAAAATTAGTGATTATCTTTTATACAGAAAATGTTTGTGAGGTATTTAACTATGAATTAAAGATGATAAAATGTAAGATTTAACCACTTAGGGAGAATAAGTAATTTTAATGTATATTTAATATTACTATGTCTTGGTTATTAGTGTGAAATATGAAATAGTTTGTAAATTTCAGTATTTCCAATACAATATATATTGTTAAATAAAGATATTATTTGTAGAATTTAAGAATTTAAGCCTTGCTAATTTACTAAGAACAACGCTAATAATTTTGTAACCTATTTAAATGGTAACTATTATAACAAGTATTCCTGATTCCCTCGGTGAACAATAAAAAGGTTTTAAACACAAAAGGATGCATTGTCACATTAAATTGATAATATTTTTTATGGTTGATATATTTGACACGTGCTATGCGTTGTGTTATGTGTTAAATTAGGTTTACCATATGTATTAAACGTTTAAGCATACTATTTATCCTACAATGCAATCTAAGAACATTTGCAAACATTCATCGAAATATCCCACCTTGGAATCCGGTTTCATTATAGGTGTTTCCAAAAGTAATCCATAGTTTAAAATGAAAACAGACACCAAACGAAAGTTTTAGGGTTTGACAATACTAAATACTAATGTAGACATTATCCTGTATAACTAAAATGTAATAAAAACAAGAGTAAAACGGTGATAGCAAAACAATGGAAGGCACTTTTACAATGAGCTGGAGGCTCACTTATTTTTCTTTGTTCTCAGCCCCTTGCAAAGTAGCTTTAATGTTTTCTATTTCAAACATCATCATAATACCTTTGTTTTTCTTTCGGTGTTGAGCAGAATCATTTCCATGATTCTAAGTGTTGTCAAGTTTATGATAAAATAGTTTTATACATCTATAAACATTCATCAGGATTGTTGTTGGTATTGTGTTATATACTTTCTGTTATCTATATAATATTATAAGGAAAAGGTGGAGTCTGTATGTTTGTTGTGGCAAGTAAACGCAAAAAATACTGAACCAAACAGTTTGAAATTTTACACCAAGGTAGATCTTAAACTCATGCAACACATAGGCATACTCATTTCCTTAAAATCCTCTCGTGCTACGTCCTGTGAACTTCCTAAGTTTCAATGTTTACATTTTTAGGGAATGAAAACATAAAATTACTTGAATGTCAACAGCTGTGAACACTAAAATATGACAGTTCGAGAAGAAGAAGAAGAAAGAGCTGCCGTGACCGCCCTAGGTTTCAATGTTTACATTTTCTAATGACAACATCCGTTTGCTATATTTTGACAGTTCGGGAAGAAGAAGAAATAAAGTTGATTTTTCAGATAAACTACTGGATCGAAATTAGTGGATTATTTGAAATAGTGGAATGGAATAGAGATCAGGATGGCTGAAAGTGACAGTTTGGCTGTTTACAAGAGGAAGGTTGGTGTCTGGCTTATGGATTTGGGACCCGAGCGATCAGAGGCACTCCTCCAATCGCTCTATTCTTAAGTCAAGTTAATCATTACTTTACTAACGAACTTATTCTTCAAACTATTTTACAACAGCACCGTAATTCCCTAAGATTATTGCCAACTATCATTTTTATTTCCTTTGATTTAATTTTTCTATTGATTTAATGAAAAATGTAAATAAATAGTTCATGTGTGAGGTTGTTATTCGTTATGTTTTGATGCACGACAAAACACGTAGCTATGCAAACAAAAATGTTATGTTTTGTTATAATTTACCTTTCATATGTTTAAGTAGACTTTTTATTTAATTTTATTCATTGTTCTTATTTAAGTTTTCCTTAGAAATGTAAATATCACTTTAGATTTGCTTTTATTCCAGCACAAGAATATTTTTTTAATAACTTTTTTTCTGGTGAGTGGACTGTTTTTGAGTGGACTGACTCATTCCCATACACGGACGTATAGTCCTTTTGGGAATTATTTTTTCCTGAATTAATTAGGTTTATATTTTGTAAATTGTCTTTCTCAGGAATAAAAAGCATTTTGATTTGATTTGGTAGATTTTAGGTTTTTTTCGACGACTGTCTCTATTACATTAATCCTTATCTTCTCCCAATATTTGACAAATGTTACTTTGAAATGTTGTAGACACTCGTGTTTTGTCATTTTTTAAACAATGAAGAATTAATTAACTATAACTTAAATGTATCAGTAGAGCCTACACCTTTCAGTCTTTTTAACCCGTGCGAAGAACGGGTACTTTGGCTAGTTTTAACATACTTTTACCAATAGTAAAACATCACAAGTGGAACTATTAACATTAGTAAAATTAAAAACCAACCTGAATTAAAATTACATTTGTCGAGAGAGACAACCCGTGCAGTGAGTGTTCGAAAGTTGTGTATAAAACAAATTAATTAAAAAATTATTTGCTCATTACTTGTCAAAAGGTGCTACAGTACTGAAAAACACTCAAAACAATCTCATTTTTTCATTTAGAGTTCACTCCCTTTTATATTTAAAACTAATGCCATCATAAATCTGACAATATAGTGTAATTCACCTATGTCATACTTTTAATGTTAATTTCTCAAGAGGATAAAGTATTTTAAGTGCAGGAAACCGGCAAACTGACGCTCCAAAAATGATATGCTTAAGCTTTTGTTTGATGCCTTTGAGTTAAACAACGTATATGTCCAAAGCCCTTTTAACTGTGAATATGACCATGTTATATTTTTCTATGTATTTAGGAGAGGAAAAACATGTACGAGAATAATAAAAATAATAAACTTTAGCTAGTTCTAACTAGCTTCTTAGTTCTTGTTTAATTTTGTTTAGTGTTTAGTATTGTTTTCGAAGTTAGATTTATATTTAATACCATATTTATATTATTATGCTGTAATAAATATTAGATAGAACCATTAAAATTATAAAATATACGATATAAAACAGAAATTGAGATAACTATAAACCGGTAAAATAATAATAATGTTAAATAGTTACATTATGAGTAACTCGGTCAATGGAGCATGATAGGCTACATCTTTGAAATGTTATGCGTGGAGGGAAGCAAATAATGATTTAAAAGAGTTTGAATCACCAATAAACAAATAGTATACCATTTAAAAATTAACCTAGCATTGTTAAAAAGGTGGTTTCAAAATAATACTTTACAATGTATAAAAGCGATAAATAATGACTATAAAAATACTGAATGCGAAATCATACACTACTAATAATAAAAGTGAAGTTTCTCTGTGAATATTAAATACTATATTTAAACTGCTTAAAATATTTAAGGGTAGTTAAATAATCGGACATATATTGTAAGGTATTATAACTAAAGTAGTCAAAATACTCTTTGTTACGCATCTGTTATTAGAACTCAAGTCCTTGATTTACGTGCTCTTTGTCGGGCTAGATACAAACAAAGCAAGTGTTGTCGAGCTGGGGCGACACGCATCTGGTACAATGCACTTGATTAACTCAGCAAATATCAAATCTGGTGTCACTAATCATACAAACAAACGGATATCATCCGTTACAATAAACGGTATTAATAATTTCTATATGATTTGCAGATACTTAATAATATTTACCAATTTTCAGTTAAAATATTTTCAGTTTTTATAAAAAAATACGTTACAAATTTTTTTAGTTAAAACATTTAAATATTTTATAAAATATTTAAATTTTGCCAACATGTAATTAGGGCCGAGTGGAATATATCAGTAATAATGCATCCGATGGTGGGGGAGGGATTATGAGACCATATTGGGAGGGATTTTAGATTGCATTATTAAAATCTGTATACAGTAGCTTGATGTATATAGCTGTACCTGTATACAGTCACACTAGATGGATTTCATTATAGTTTTGTATATGTATACTTTATAGTTAAATATTTGAAAATAAACAGTATTCACATAGAGAACAATATCGTGTTTAATATCGTTTCTCTTATTTTCATACAAACTTTGATGAAAATAAAAATTCCATTTTATAAGTTTTATATATTTTATATTACAGTTATTACTAGACTCTATACGTACCACATGAAAAATATATTGGAAACTTTTTACCGTCAGGGAGTTTAAAATTTGCAATGTCAAATCCGTATATATAATTAACATTACTATAACAATTGAATCAAAACATCTCGTAGACCAAAATATTTCAATAAAAATTAAAAATCCAAGTTCATCATTCCACATTAACATTTTTCTATGTTATTTTAATCAGCATGTTTTAATAACTACTTAAAACAAGTTGAAAGCAATTGTAGCCAACACGGATCCAGATAACATGTTAATTTTCTCGCTTTATCTTTAAATCAAGATGAATGAGAGAACACAGCTGGCAGCGAGGATTTGCTCTCAAAATATTCGCAGAGAGTGCTTTACTTTTAATATATTATTCATGAACATGACTGAATGTTTTGGGACAGACCTGCGAATATTGCGTGTGTAATCACGGTCGCAGCCACATAGCCAGGCGGGGAAATATTACGACTATCATAATTATTAACTAACTGATTACCCTATAAATGAGTGAAGTCTTCATTTAATTGAGTCAATCTTTTCCGCGAAGTTTCAGTTCACGCTTATTTGATAATATTTTTAGCCTTGATTATGAATGGTTGATTTCCAAAAGTAAATTTTGAGAAATGTCACTACAGATATCATATTGAAATGGTCCGTTGTTATTTCATTTTGAGTCTATAAAATATTACATTCCTGATACTTTTATAAAATTTGAATTTAAAAGTAGTTGTGGGTTTTATGTATACTGACAGATAAAATTCACACTAAGACAAGTGTTTCCAAACTATTAGTTAACAAACACATAACATATGAGACTTAAAATTTTAACTTTTATTTACCTATTTTGTATATCATTTGAGAAAGCTCTATCAAGGATCAAAATAAATACATAAATTATAAAACAATCAATAGCCCTACATAATTTTAAAAATGTAAAGAAAAATAAGTGAGAGTGGGGTTGGCAGAATAGTATCATAAAGCTATACATTTTAAAAGTTCTACAAAAATGGCATTTTAGGTGGAATATATATATAGGTGGAAAATATTATCTATAATATTTTCGAAAAAAATATAATATGCTGTATAATCTGTACTTGAAATAATAATAGAAATATTAGATTAGTAGACCCAATCCAGGTACTGTCACTAGAAGTCAGTGCATACATTAATACATACATTAAACATGCATACATTAATTCTAACCTAAAGCATTATAGAATATAAAACCCTATAATTTTAAAGTTGGTATAAAGTAGTAGAAAATATGGTTTTTTATCAGATAAAAAATACATTAGATTATATAAAGTATATACTCATGTTGTTGTATATACTCATATCAAACGGATGGTTTACTCGTGAATATTATTAAAGGAATTTTGCTGCTTCCCATATCAAAAATGTGTGTTTTTGTGTAACTTTACTTAAACTAACTTTGTAAGTGGATTATGAAAGTAAAGTAAGAACTGACCCTTAGGAAACATTATATGATACTGTAATCATAGGAATACATATTAAATTTAAGTTTAACTCAATTCAATTCAAATTCAATTTTTTAAGTTTTAAAAACAAACATAATTACAGTGCGTTTTGTTTTAATTCTTTACCTACAAGGCATAATGATATTAAAATTAATAGCGTATTCAACGGGGTTTCACATTATTGCTTGGTCGCCCAAGTGTTGTAATTCATTCAATAAATTATTAATAATTTTCTTAACCATAAAATCATTCAGTACCTTTAACCTACACTGGGCTGTACAATATTAAATTTATACTATAGATGGACTTTTATAGATGGCAATTAGATTTTTGTTACTTTAATGTATTTCTGTGCCCTTTTTTAACCAAATAAACATTATGATTACATTAAGCAAGTCAATTTTTACGAATAATCAGCTACGAGGGTTTTAGCTAGCTTGAACATCTCTCATGAACAGCTACTGCTGTACGCCGCCCGCGCCCATGTCGCCCCGCCGTGCAGTGTTACTAAGTACTATACTCGATTCATTTTTAAAACGATTTTACGTATTTAGCAGTAAAATATTAAATTAAAGAAGATTTTATTTCTATTATTTTTTGACAATACTCAAAATGAAGTTGAGTTAACTATTTAGGAGGATTTATCTTTTTTACTAAACAGTTTAATAATTTACATCGAAAGTTCCTTTTATCACTTAAGAAATTGTAAGATGTGTAAAAACATAAATGCTCTAAACGAATTTGTATCTTTATTTTTTATTTATTGATTCGTTTGGATAGGTGAAGTACGTTTTTGCCTACCTACAAATACAATTTCATGCTATTTCAGAAAATACATACATTTCATTTTAGTTTGTTGTATTTCTGAATCATGGGGAATATGTGCTTTAGATAATTTACCACCTCATGATTCTTTTAGTATTCTTATTATTTATACTAAGGCTACAAAATACAATTAACTTTAGAAAAACAATTTTTATATATTTTTTGATATTGTGCTAAACAGTTTGATAAATGTTTTTTTTTAACTTTTTGAACCTTTGATGAGCCCAGCATCAGTCAAAACTAGCTTGTTTTTGTGCCTGAAGATGACGCCTTCAATTCGTCGAAACGCGTATCCAAGGTAGACTACAAGAACCACGAGGCGGGCCTCAGGTTAATGACCTATGCTTTAAGCATACAATTCGTCGAAACGCGTATCCAAGGTAGACTACAAGAACCACGAGGCGGGCCTCAGGTTAATGACCTATGCTTTAAGCATACAATTCGTCGAAACGCGTATCCAAGGTAGACTACAAGAACCACGAGGCGGGCCTCAGGTTAATGACCTATGCTTTAAGCATACAATTCGTCGAAACGCGTATCCAAGGTAGACTACAAGAACCACGAGGCGGGCCTCAGGTTAATGACCTATGCCCTATGACCTATTTAAGCATACGATTCGATTCACTTTCAAAAGTAAACTAAAAAGTGTTCATTATATTTACATGGTGGTATCATTGGTTTGAGTGTTTATTTACTTAACCTAATCCATAAATATATATCCATATATATTATAATCATAATATTCATATGAATAAAAGAATATTAAAATATTATTTCAACTTCATCTGTTAGAACAATATAATATCTTATTAAAAAAATTAACCTTATTAAATTTACTAAAATCATTTTGACATTATATTTCGTCTTTATGTATTTATCCTTAACCAAATTATTGGAAATGCATTTACATAGAGTAAACATATCGAATCTAATACATTCCAATTCCAATACTATAATACGAGCAAGGTTTTTATATATTTTTTTATTGGATCTTGAAAACGACTCTAACGAATTCTTTTAAATTTTGGAAATAACTAATTTCAGAGTAGAAAATAAGCTATAGATAGGGCTTATGTCCAGGAAAATTACGATTTTCTTGTAATATTAAGTTTAAAATCTAAAAAATTAACATTACGCTTATGGAGAATCATATGTAAACAATACAAATCAAAACACCGTTTGACAGTTGTTGGCTTACAATATGTTGTTTGTTAGATGTAAATAGAAGTTTTTCATACATATTTATTTTATTTATAAATAAAAATGTTATGAATGAAAATTATCAAATTAGTAAACAGTTTTTAAACACTAGAGGATTAAATAACTGTGCGAAATAAAAGCGCAAAAAAGTATTCCAAAATCTATCGTCTTTTGATAAAAGACTTATTCATGGTATGGCTCGAAGCCGCTGTAACAAACCAATTAGTATAAATGAAATTCCCCTTTTGCAGTTTAATCCTCTTCCGTATCTAACACAATCAGTTGACCACAGTTTATTAATAGTCGTACGAATAATTATGAAATCTCCGTTAACTGATCTTGGCTAAAGGGTTATAGCTTTTTATATTTAACACTACTTAAAACTAATATATTAATAACTAGCTTCAACTCTGACTTTATCAAACTACAAAATTAAATTACTACTCGATCAAAGGACATAGCTCAATTTCAACAAATTTAGGAAGTAAAATTGTGAGGTGAAACCCAATAAAATCAAATTAGTCCGAAATATGATTTTTCATCCAGAGAGAATGAACTGTTTCATGTTGCGGTGATGAAATGAAAGGACAATAGTCACAAGAGCAGCTGCCGCGTTCCGACGCGCCTAACGCCGCCGAATATGTCAGCATTGTTTGCCAATATCGGCGGCATAAAACTAATTAATTTTTGCGAGGGAGAGCGGCAGCGCATGCGCCTGTCCGCCGTCGCCAGCTTCCGCGAGATTTACAAATACGCTCATATCAGGCTTTTAAACTTTCTCCGTGCAAAGTTTCAAAATATGTCGGCTCTCTCACAGTTTTTTTCTGTTAGTAAAAGATTACGCTGGGGGGATGAGTCAGTGCAAACATATGTGAACTTGTCGAACCTACTGCCAGCCGTTCTATGTCACGCCGCTTCCTAAAACGATCTGAGGTGAATACTGTACCTACAGTCTACTGTGTATAAGTGTGGATTATCAACTAGTGCACCTCCTTGCACAGATAGAAATTTTAAAAACGTTTTCTGAAAGATCATTATTAACGTTTATTACTATCACATTAATGTAATAACTAATATAGTGTTATTATTCAAGTAATATTAAAACATATTTGTATTCAAACAGACGTTTCTATAAAAGCGGATTAGGCTTTCAAGCTAATTCTTGTATAAATATTTTTAATTGATCAATAATAACAGCCTATATCAAACCTATTTTAAGTGAAATCTCCATATTCCAATTCTGATTGAACGGTGTAATTCTTACAACAGTGGTTTAGTATTATAAAGTACCAAAACGTGCGTTGCATATTATTGTGTTTAATTAACAATTGATAAATGATTTATATCCATTTCATATTATTGTTGATTAAGAATAAATACCATCATAAATTCGCCTAAAATACGACACATACATTATTTAGAGTTAATTTACTCGCCAAAATGGATATTTTGTAGAAAGTACCATGCATAGCCCACAGAACATAGCATGCAGTTTCCCCGCTCACTACGCCCACTACATCAACACTAATGAAGTGCAAGGAGGTTATAGCTCACCGTGGTCGGTTAGGTTAGTGAAGAAGCCTTGAACGACGCCACACCCCGAATGACCGTCGTCGCCGTCGCCGCCACCCTCCGCCGCCACCCCCGCGCATGCGCCGCCCACCAGCGCCACCCACCCCCACCGCCACATCCGCGCCGCGCCGCGCCGCGTCGGGACGTCTTAATAACAACATGTGCCGCACCAATTAGTAGCGTCTGCGCCATTGCTGCCACCGGCCTTGTTGTTTACTGACAGTAACTCACCTAGCCCGCGACTGAGAAACGAACAACAACTAATTACCCACTTGAGGGGCCAAACCAACTAAGTCAGGAAGCGTCAAAAATATATCACATTTTCATAATCGGCTCTTAAAAAGAAGGTTTTAGAAAAATTTCCGTAGCAAATTTAAGTAATATAAATATATTTTCATCCAATCCTTGAGTTCTTAACCAAAATTAAAATTCAGATGTAGGCCTTAGTTTAGTATCAGATACACTGCTATATCACCCATTACTTGTCATGGATCAATACTACTACTCGTCAAGCCCTTATCACCACCACTGATAAGGAACACCTGCTATTGCGCCATCATGCTTCATGCTTCTACCACGCTCCATCCACCCATTCTGAGGCATCAGATTATACTTGATCGTTGCAAACCCATAGGTTACGAATATTGTTTAGGTACTCATAATCAACAGAACTGACCTTAAATAAATAATAGATGAGTAGAGCTTTCTGTTGTCGGTTTTCTCGTCCCTTTCCAATTGTATATTAGACCCACACTTGTGCTATGTGTAATGCATCGACTCAACATTGGTGTTGGCGTTGAATTTGGTTGATTAGGGGTTTTGGAGACAGGTTTTTTGCTAGGTTTTTGATTAAAATGATGAGTGAGACTTGCATAAGACGAAAGACTAGCCACATTACAACAGATTACATTCCTTTTCTATAAACACTATTGGCTCTTCGGCGCTAAGATACGTTTGGGAATCCGCCCTATCATCTTAAAATCGTTTTCATGTTTGACTGTCTAGCTTCCTCATAAGGAGAGAGGATAGTATCATGTTAGATGGTTTTACCTCATGTTTCAAAGCGATAAGAGCCTGGTCACTTTCATGGAACCACGATATGAACGATCTTGAGCTACTAGCAGTTGGGTTTTGTATTTGAGGCAAATCAATTATGTTATTAACATGAAAACTAACAGGTTTTCTATTACTGTCATACCTCTTTTTGAGGATTTTCCATGCCACCTCGTAGTTCTCGGGAGTGATCTGAAAATGTTTTACCAAGTTGAGGAACTTGCCTTGAAGGGACAACGAAAGATACTGCATTTTTTGAGAATCATTAATTTCAGAACTTTTTTGACTGAGGCATCAAAGAAATTTAAAAAAAGTTAACCATTGATCTTAAGATCCTTTAAAACGGTTTTAAGGTAAGTCTAGGTAGCCTTAATTCAATGGTGAAACATTACTTACTTGGAGAGACAAGCTGTGTATCGTTACCTTGATACTGCTTCGTCAGTGGTTCAATCGATTTATAAATCCTCAGTTATATCCTATTGTTTCGGCAGAACATGATCAATATTAAATTCCTCACCTTCCCCGGCTATTAACTAAGTTAAGGAGTTGCTAAAGTCTGAAAAGTGGGTTTTAGCTACGTTGTGGTAAAAGTTAAGCTCATTGAGCTCTGTTTGGCCAAGTCCATCGGTGATCACAACGTTTGTCATGATTTCCTCTACGTGAGTCTTATTTTGGTTTAAAACACTTTTTAATAGAGTAATCTTCATTTCAAAGATAGAAAACCTCATAATGGACAAGAGAGTTAGCAATTATCAAAGACAAGAGATTAAAATCAATAAAAATTAAAATGAAGCAACAAAAATTAAGACAAGGAGAGAGAGATTACAATTTCAAAAGGAGAGATTTCACAAATAGAGATTTCATGAACAAGGAGTTGAGTGTTCTTCGCAAATTCTCCTTAGCTTTAGTCTATCCGGTTCGTTCAGGACCATGAACTTTTTTACCTTGTTCAAGTTGCCATAAAAATAATATTACACACAAAATAAAATTACTTTTAACTTGCTAACTTTTTCAATACATTTTGAACACTATAAAACAAGATACATTAACATAATAATAACAATAACAAAAATCATATGATTACAATATTAAATATTTTATTATATTGAGTATAGAGGCAGACACTGAGCATGGCTATAATTCCATTTAAGTCTAAGGCCGTAACAGTAACCTTGGGGATATGTAGAGAAATTGAATGTTATGTTTCTTGACAACCCTGTTCAAATGAAAATAGACCTCGTCACTAAAAATTAAAACTACTTAATTAGTATTTACTGTAAGGCGTCTCTTACAGACCATACAGCAGAGACATACTGCGTGAAGAGACCACTCAACATTGGTTTTGTAGGATATATGTGAATCTCTATATATCTTCATTTGTAGATTCCTTAATTCCTTCATTGGTTTTATAGAATGATCGTAAAGCTCTGTTGTCCTTCATTAGTAGGTACTGCTAAGCGTCTCTTACCGACCACACAGTATATGCCTACTTCGTGATGCTGGAGCAAGTAATGCTCTTAGTTGTCGGTCACGTCCTAGTCTGAGTACGTGATATTGTTATTGTTTATCCGGTACGTTTCTAAGGGCCACTTTTTGTTATTATTAGAGTCTACACTGTTTTCCCTTTAATCTTATTTAAATTATGTTAAGGTTTTTTGTACAAAAAAATGTTTTCTCGGAAACGCAAGAAACTGGAGGAATAATAATAGATTCTCTTTTTACTGGAACTGTCAAATTAAGTAAGGATAAAATGGTAGCTAAAACTTATTTTTATATGTTATGCCGGGGAGATATATTGAGGGATTTTATCCATATTTAAGATATTCAAAATGAATTCATAGAAAATAGTAACTGATTAATAAATGGACAGTTAAACAAAATCAAAGACGATGACATAGCCTATAATCTTTATTAGTTAGTTTGTACTGTATTATATAGCCATTTGTAGTGTTTATGTATCCCGGCCACTAATCAGAGGCCGCGGCGCGTAACGCTCGTTACCGACAAATGGCCTCGTTACTGCACGACTCGACCCTCTGCGACGCCCTCACGCCATGATTATAAGCTCGTATATTCTGTGTTTCCTTTTTATTTGTGAGCAAGTAAATGAGGAAATTCAAATATATAAATTAAACGGCTTATCGATTTGGATAAATGGTTCTAAGCCTTTCTCTGATCCAAATATTCCTGGTGTATCACTGTCAATGATAAGTTGGTTGGAATTAGTTGCTCCCGGGGAGGCTTCTAAGACAGCAGCAGCAGCAGCAGCAGCAGCGCACGCAAGCCTCGCTGAAGGATGCGCGCCTCCCGTAGATGCATCACGTGGCGTGCTCCTGCTCCCAGGGGTCCTGGAGGACAAGTGCGACTTACGATTGTGTCACGTTATTCCCCTAAACCCATGAATTAAAAAAATCATTTAATCCTAACAGGTTTTAAAAAAGAAATACAACTACAAATCTTATTCTCGGAATAAAGTGTTTCACGGTTTTAACAAATATTAAAAATATTACCCTTGTTTGTTGCCAATGTTCTTAAGCTTGTTGTTCAAGAACATTGGCAATAAAAGTAATATTACGGTTTACTGTTCTTCAAACTGAGAAAAGATAAATATTGAAATATTAAAACATTATACTCACTATATTATACCAGTTTTAAAACTTGCAAAGTCAGATTAGAAGTGACTAGTGTAAAACAAAAACTAATCATTTAAAGTGTAGTTTAAAGTTAGGATAAGAAAATACATTACACCTTAATGAATTATGACCCCTCCACTACTGAATAGTACGAGGTTGCAGCAACACTGGGCCAACATCAACACTAGTCTCATGAATAAGAATAAAATTTACTATTTACATATCTAAAATTTAACCCAGTAGGAATTTAGATTTCGAAGATTTTCACCATTTTTTAAATAGATCCACTACAAACTCATCACAGTGGTGTAGATATGTTATAATAATTTGGTCGGTAAAAAAATCTTTTGTAAAAACTCATAAAAACTTTAAAAATAATATTAGACATAGTATTGAGTTTTACGGTTAAAAATTTTATGGTAGGACATTAACCGTGCGTGGTTAATCTATGACATTCAGCCTCGGCCTCCTTAGTTGGGTAAGAGGCCGACCAAGCTCTAAGGTGATTGCTGATGAAAGGGATCGCCAAGACAGCGTGAGATGTGGCCGTCCAGAACAGGTACATTCCAACCTGTGGTCACGTCAATCGAGCATATTACTAAATTATAACCCTCAATGTATCACAGAACCGTAAACAAATACGCTCGTCAGAGCAGAGTTTTCATATCTGTAATAATTTTTGTAGCACCATACCAGGTTACTTAAATAAAGATATTTTATTACTATTTTATTAGCTTTATTACAGCTTTATTTATTGCTTCATTATTGTATTAACTATTTTATTATTACTATACTCTTATTACTATACTATATGTATTATAACTTAAAATACAAAACGAGATTGTATTTTCTCGGGTAGCGTTTGGGGTTGAAAATTAAGTGTATTTGTCTCACCTTATTTTTTATTTTATTTAAAACAATATAATGTTTGTTTATTTCATGTTATTATTTATCACTTGGTTTTTATATCTCAGTGAGTATAAATTTTATTTGTTAGAGGTTATGTGGTAGAGAGGGCCTGTTAGTCCTAATAATCCTAATAGCCCTATTCCTCATTAATTAAGTCATTTTTCATTTCATGTTTGCTGTTGTTAGCATTCCAATACCATGATTTTTATAAATTTATAATTGAAAATAAAACCCAGTAAAAAGCTACAATCAACATTTTATAAATATATTTTATCTACATTTTATAGCAAATAAACTTATTAGTTTCTATTTCTGATGTAAAATCCATGTATGTAAATTAAACATTCGTTGACATTGCTTTGAATTAATATTGTTCTTTGTATTACATTCCATTCATACATAATTTAGTATTTAGCTGTTTCAATTTTATGCCAGTTAATAAAATACTATCCATCCAAGCCAGAGCATAAAAAATAATATATGTTTTATGTTAATACCCTCTTTGCCTATTTAATATATTCTCGTTGTTACATAAAGTATTATGTATCATAACAATCAATATGTCAGATCACCTCCTCACAACATCACCATTCCCCAGAGTATATTTATTCATCTAGCCTACAAAGTCAAATCCATTTAACTATCACTATTAATAATATCCAAAATAAAATATAATCTAATATCAAATATAATCATGTAAAATAAGGTTGTAAAATCAATTTTACATAATATACTTTTGCAAAATTCAACCCGTAAGGATTCTAAATTCAGTGACTTGTGACCAATGTAAAAGTATCATATGCTTTAACAATTAGCGTAAAACCAACGAGAATGAACAGTGATCAAGTGACCTTCAGAGAATCAGTACACATGGACTATTACAAATTATTAATGTAATTGTTGTTCAGTGTTTGCTGTGTATATGTGATCAGTGTGCTCAGCTATGTATGCATGATCAATGAGGATGCTAAATGAGTACACACGAACATATGTTTTATTTTATTAACAAAATAAAAATGTAAACAAACGAAATGGTGAAAAAATGTTTTCTTTAATAACATCATTATATATTACAGTTATGTCTTTCATTTAAAGTGTTTATTCAATGTAAAATCATGACTTAAGTCATAAAACCACGTAAGTCAAATACCGTAAGGTCCTCCGCACACATCCTAACAATTGGGATGTTAAATCTAAGCACATACAAACTGATCTTAATGCTACACAAGCAACAGCTGTTCTACAGGAGTTGAACAGCTGATCAAGTGAGTGAATATCACGTCACAAGTCCTTTTATTAAATTTTCAATTATTTTAACTATTGTTTGATTTATTCATTTTGATTGAGTTTAATTTGTTTATATTCTGTAAACAGTTAACAGATCATTGACTGATTGAATATCATGTCATACAGCTGATTTTGTTTCTCCATGTTATATCATACTATAGTTCTTCTCGTATGTAATATACAGTGTTGTTGCTATGTCCTTAACAATCTCGCTATCACTGTGGTTCATTGGACCAAACGTTACTTTTAGATAGAGCTACGTGGCCGGTTTTCGAACACAACCAAATAGATAAATACAAAATTACACGTATTTACAAAAACATTAATAAAGTTCGGAATTTGGTACTTTAGTTATGGTCTTAACGGACCCACACACTTACCCCCCCCACACAAACCAAACACACACAAGTCACAAACACACATATGTGTGTATGTGTGTTTATAACTTAATTAGCTTGACCTTCCACAACAACACAACGTAAACGCCCTCCTTTCTACAAGCTCTTAAAATAATCATTTATTAATTAATATATTAGTAAAAATTGTAATAATTTTAAAATTTAAGTTTACATTTATGCAATACATACTGGAAAATACTTTTTGACACATGCACTAAAATAACATAGTACAGAATATACTTTACAAGTAAACCTAAAGCTGAGATGTTTTTGTCTGTAGACTTGTAACCTTGCTGTTGTATGTATCACTACATGCCCTTATTTTTTGGGTGTTTCCTTTTCCATCAAATTTATTTCAACCTTATATCTATTATGACAGACACAATAAAGTTTTGGATGGTTGATTACCTGTAACAGAATGTGTACAGAGCACTACAAGTTTTATCATTCGACAGTGAAAAGTGATAAGAGATTCAGATATGACAGTAACGAGACAAAGTATCAAGGCTGGGGGCATGTAACAACTGAAACAACAAGTCTAAAAAATAACAGAATATTAAAAAGCTCAAACACACTTCAATGTCCTAATATGTTAATCCTCTTTTCTTTGAGCACTAAAATATTTACCTCACCTGTCAGCTGGGATGGACCATCACTCTTTTGCATCGAGTCTGTAATTGTTGACATTGACAGGTGTTGTGGGTTAGCTTTAACGTCTAACACCCGGCGTCAGAGGGCAGTGTCACTGCATGACACGTGATATGTGACACGTGACACTGTGACACTGTGGCACTTGCGATGTTGCTACACGTCATATTGACTGCAGCGCAGATAAGGGAAACTGTTCAAACCTACAAAATTATTTCTGCATTGAATCTATAAAGCTGTGCTTTACACTAACAAACTTAGTTTGCTTATAAGTGTTCCATTTTTGTCAACCGAATATTCGTGATAAAATATGGCTAATGTTATAACTGTTATACTCATATTAACATAATAATTATTGAAAACACCTAAAATAGCTAAGCATGCCGAGGTAAGGCACAGTAGACCGGATGTTTAGATAGTAGATAGTAGTAGTAGATTAGATAGTAGATAGTGGGGAACCATCCTTAACTTAATTTGAGTCTTAATAATAAAAATAAGTTTCATAAAGCCTAAAATGTACTATTCTATCCATTCAGTTTATCTATTTAGACAAAAAGTGTAGCTTGCCACCTTGTAATATTCTATATTATAGCAGTCCAAGCCCTTTGCATACAGATTAACCTTGATATATGCCATCAAATAAGTTAGGACGTTAGCTCTAAGTAGCCTCTTTAGCATATCATACTTTAAGGCCATTGAATTATATTTTATAATAATTAATTGTATGGTTAGAACTTACTAACATATTAATGGATTCAAATTAGAAATATTTTTTTTAATAATGGAATACTGTTCTTGTATGCTATAACAACCAATTTAATAAGAATTTTTGAATTTATCTAATGGGCTACACACTAGCCCATCGTTGTATTTTACACTTTCAAGATAGAGGTACAAGGTTTGGGTCTTTTTTTAAGAATTTTGAGTTTTTAAAACTTTTAGCATAAAATATAATACATCTATTGTAATATACATTACTAGTGTTTTTTAAAAATTGACCTGTTCTAACAGACTAGTTTCAATTTCAGTTTCACAGTTCTAATACAAATTTAAAAAAATTAAACATCCCGTTGCAGCATACCTACGAACTGAGAAAAAAATTTCCAAAGCTGTAATATAATAACAATAATATATGACGTTTTATCAATATCTGTTGATAGGTATTGAGAATTTTGCCTATTCTCAATGAGATTAACATGGGAAAGAGTATGCAGGTTTGCTGCTGAGAGGAACACTGAAAGTAAGCATTTGTACCATCAACAATTTTTATTTTGACCATTAACAACAAGTTTCATCAACATCTGTCTATAAATAAAGGAATTTGCCTATTCCCTACATGATTAACATTGGAAAAAGGCATGCAGGTAAGCTGCGATCATAAACACGTAAACTATGATTTTAAGTATAAATGGTTGCATCTCCAAGTTCCATCCAAAAATATAGATCAATAAGTGAAATATTATTTTTTTTCTTATCCTTCATAAGATTAGAGCCCCAAAATACAACGTACTGTGTTTAGAATTTTTAATATCTCGGTAACCGTTGGAGAAGGAGCTAAAAATTAGAGAACTAAATTGTGTAGATTTTTAGCTAATTCTAATGGTAAAAGGGAAAAAATTACATGTGAAAAACGAGTGTTGTTTGGAGTAAAAATGCCCCCAAAATACCCCGTCCAATTAACCGATAAGTCTGAATTACAAACCTTTCCGATAAAATGTAGGAATACACATATCTACCAAATTTGGTCTCGATCGTACGAGAGCACATTTTTACGATAGTTATCATGGTCACGGACACATACATACAAACACACACACACACACACACACACACACACACACACACACACACACACACACACACATGTATATATATATATATATATATATATATATATATATATATATATATATACATTTTACTGAAACATTTTTTTAAGTCTATAAGCACCACAAAACAAAACAAGAAATACCCCCGTCGCAGCAGGCCTGCGTACTCAGCGAATTTCCAAATCAAATAATAATAATAATATTTGATAAGTTTTATAAAAATCTTATAACAAATCATGCCTATTCTCCATAGGATTAAACAAAAAGAGTGCAGGTTAGCTGCTGTGAGGAACACTGAAAGAAGGTTTTCTACCATGAATATTTTTTATCTTAATATTAAAATTTTCATCAACATCTGTCTAAATAAAGATTTGCCTATTCCCTATATGATTATATGAAAAAAGTATGCAGGTTTGCTGCCATGATAAACACATAAACCATGATTTTTAAGCATAAATATAGATCTCAACCACATGAACTAAATTAAGCCAATTCTATATATTAAATTGGAGCCAAATACAACGTACTGTGTTTAGGATTTTTTAATATCTCGGTAACCGTTGGAGATAGAGAAAAACTTTAAGGAACTAATTGTGTATTTTTGAAGCTGATTCTAATGGTGAAATTAAATTAGATTTATTACATGTGAAAAATGCAATTTTGTACCCCCCCCACCCGTTCCAATTACCGATGTCTGGTTCATCAAAGTCCGAGCATTGTAGGAATAGCTACCAAATTTGGTTTGATTACCATACAGTTATCGCTAACATACAACATATATATACATAATACATATATAAATATATAAATATATATATTATATATATATATATAAATTTTAGATGTTTTTATCTGTAGAAGTAATTAATTATAATAAATAGTTTTTATAAATTGTAAAAATTAGATATTGTTTTTATTACCGAAGAAAAAATAAAATTCTTAATTATGATCATATTTTTAAATTGTCAAAAAACATTTTCAATCTTATGAGATACAGCAATAGCTTTCTTTATAGGTAATTCGCTAATAGGAATAAACACATTTTAAAGATTTTTTAACAAATCAACCCCGTATTAAGGTTTTGTTAAACAATTTCAATTATTTTATATATAATGGTTTCTTATTTTTTTTGTATGTATTGTAAAATTTTCTTTCCGTGGATTCTTTTTGAGAAGAAAGATTTCATTTTATATGAGACATAGTTCCCAATCGGTGATTTACGTTTCTTATTGAATACATCATTTTAGTTTTGACGAACTAATATTATTTGTAAAACCTCTGTATGTTCACAAATTAAAAGATTTCCAACACAACCTTTACGTATATTTTAATTAACTCAAATTGTATCCATATTGTGAATATAGAATTCATCCTAAAATGTTTAATTTTATGTGGAAAAAACCATTATAAATTTTTTAAATCAAAACAAAATTTCCTATAATTATTATTGGTATCCCTTTGAGGCCTATAAAGGATTTCTAAATGGAATATCACAGTTGTACCCCCCCCCCACCAATTACCAGTGGCATTCATCAAAGAGCACTGCATTGGCAGCGCTGCAGGCTGCGCCTGGCCTCAGTTAACACGCTCTGAATATTCAGATACCATTACACACTACACATTCGAAGCTAAACACAACAAAATATCGAATAATCATACGAATAGCCCTGGGTTATTTATATTGAGGACCGAGGACGTTAAATGTCATTGTAAAAAGGGAATAAATTAAGTTTTTTATCGACGGAATTATTTATATCTGTAAATTGTAGTCATTTTGTGTTACTTTGGGTTAGACGCCGAGTGGAATCTGATCAAAAGTAATTGTAGTATTCCGGTGATCATAGTTTTGTCACTATACCGATTTCAAAACATAAACATATTCATGATTTGATTGAATTTGCGATGATACGAGCATGTCAACTGGCCAGTTTGTGTTCTGGTAACTGATGTTTGATAACAATTTAAGTTCAAGACGGTGGTGGTAGACTAGAGAGGACTACGTTTTGACAATACAGAACTTTACACCTTTGAACCAGAGGCTAACTCTCTATTAAATGTTATTTATATAAATGGCATTTTAATTTATGGAGTAGCAAGTATAATTAAGAAATCGTAATAAATATTTTTATTTGAATAGAGTTATTATTACAGTGTGTATTTGTTTGTCAGGTATGGCTTATTATTAGTTTGACAATGATATTAAACAGGTTGGTATAACTATAGCTAATTGAATATTGGTAGATGTATATACGTAAGCGTCAATAACTACAAAATTCAAATTTTAAAGCGGCGACTAGGACAAATTTACGAATTTTCCAATCACTGACTTTTAATTTTACATATTTTCTTCTGCTTGTATTCAATAAAAGCATATTCATAAACAAATTTGTACTAAGGTGAATTGATTTTGTTGGTACAATTAATTTTGGAAAAACCAATCTATTTCATAAAAGCTTCTAAACACTAAAAACAATAATTTCCTTAACTGCTTACTTCTCGGTAATACGAAGCAGTATAACAAATATCATCATACTTGGCATTTTAAATTAAGATTTTGTGCCCTGCTGAGCAGAGTGGGCATGACAAGTGTTTAAAATATCATTTCGACTGGCGAGGGCAGGTCCATTGGTGCGCCGCGGGGGCCCGCCGACCCGACGCTGAATACGGCCACGTTGCGTAACTACACAACCCTGCTCAGTGCTCACTTTACAATATTTAAATTTATTTTAACGTAAGCTAGCAATTAAATATTCACGTAGAGCTTCATTATTGATGTTATATTCATTCTTCTTGAACATTTCAAATTAAAAGGCTAATTTTGGGGCGTTATAAGAGACCGGCTGAATATTAGATTATATATAAAAAAGTATATATAAAAATTGAACCATTTAGAAAATAATATAATTTCATTACAAGTATCGAAAGTTATATTTTACTGTATGCACCCAAATTGTATGTGTTCGGCTCTGCCTCACACAGGAACACCTTATTTTACAGGAGGGGCGAAGCCGAGGTCGGGAATGATTGAAGCATGTGCCGGAATATCACTTTTGGTACGATCTACGAACGATACGGCTTAAAAGTACAAAAACGTATTTAGATCTGATTATAATTATAAAAGTAAATCACTGAGTGAGAATGCAACTGTTCTATCTACACTTTTTGTCAAAATTGAAATATATAGTAATTTTAACTTTAACATTTTTGTTCTTGCCCCTGAGCTGTGAGATTAAATCTAATGGTTTTAGTTTATCTTATCGTCAGCAGCTCAAATGGTCACTTTTATAAAAGTGACCATTTGAGCTGCTGACTTTTATAAAAGCTAGACTTTTATGAAAGTGACCATTTGAGCTGCTGACGATAAGGTAAACTAAAACCATTTAAAGTAATTTTAACTCTTTGTACTTTTAATACATTTGAAAATAATCTTTAAAAAAATTGTTTATAAAGTAAAACCAATATGTTTAGTGTTCTTTTCCCATGGAAAAAAACATATAATTTAGAATACGACTGTTTCAACTAAACCAATAGAGAGGAGTTGGACACTTGCATTCTCACTTTAAAAATTCACCCATGAGGTGTCTGGAAAAAATTGATCAAGATCAATTTTGACCTAAGGTACCTAAAAGTGTAAATTTTGCATTCCATGTCACGTTTTCATTATTTGCTGTCCTATGTGGCACACCAGCTGAGAAGTCTTTTGTTGAATAAACAAGCAAATTCGATGATTTTTGGTTATTTTCAGATAGTAATACTTAATAAAGTCTAGTTATTTTGGCATGGACAGTCTTAGATCTGGGTTGCGGGGGGGTATAAACAATCTGTCAGACCAAACTTTTAAACAGAAGTTACGTCATGTACCATGTAATCTTTAGATAAATCCTTGATCTAAGCTATTTTCTAAAGTGACGTAAATATTTTTGACGTGTTTATGTCTTGCTCTGGGTGGCATTGGCAATCCGTCAGACCAATATTTAAAACGAAAGTAACGTCAAAAGGTTATAAGGACATCTGTTTAGAGGAACTGAAAACATTTCCTTAGGACATGCCCATGATCCAAGCTATTTCTCAAAGATAAGTAAATACTTTATGTTTTAGAAGTACGGTATTCCTGTGTTCGGCTCTGCCTCAAACGTGAAATTTGAGCGCGTTCAGGGAAATATAATTTTCGGAACTGATAATAAAATATACTTCTGGCTCACTTACTTGCTTTCAATAGCCGAAAGAATAAAATAAGATGTTCATACTTATCAATGTGATATAGATTTTTCTGTTTTTTACCTGAACTGCCCACCATGGGCGCCGTAGCGGCGTGAATCACAGCCTAGTCAGAGGAGCCTAACATGGTCTGGCAGGAGGCTTCCGCCACTGGTTACGATCCAGCAACGTTTCACCTTTTGACCTCATAAACGATCAATGTTATTCAGATTTTTATTGCGGACACTTTCCATCACGATATTTTAGGTAAAACAAGTAAAAATAGTAAAAGTTTCACGACGTTTTGGGATCTGGAATCTGATCCCGTCCTCAGGCGAATTAGTATCCAAAACATAACAAATTAATAATAAATACTTAATCCGGACTAAGCCGGTATAAAGCTGAAAAAAAAATTACAACAGTCAAAAAACTTTACAAACAAACTATTCACTAACCGTTACACATATAAGAAACATAACACGTCCACTCGTCACGGAGACCCAAGGACAACTGTTGTCTTGATTGACTGGGCTGGATTGAATTAAAAAATCCGGTTGTGCAATATATTTAGGGAATAAACAATAAATTATGTTTAGTCTTCAAAAGCTTGTCCAGGTTAAAACATATTAATTTAAGTTTTTCGCAGTGATCATAGAACATTGTATAAACGAGACCTATTTGTATCAGCGGTCCAAATTGAAATAAATATCCTCATTGTTTGTAAAACATTTTTTTTTAAACATAGAGCCTAAAAAATATCTAATAATATGCTGGCATTGAGTTCTTAGGATAAGAAATTTTGACTCCCTACCAAATAAAAAATAATGATATTTAATAAATTATATTAATAGCATATAATATGAAATATGTTATTATTGCAAATAGAAACTATTATACTTAAGTTCATATTTAATCTGGCAGTATACGAGTATTCGTATATCACTTTCAAATATTAATAGTGTTTAAGCCTAAGAACTACATTTATATTTGTATGAGGGGATTTTTTTCTTTTACATAAATTACAAGATGTATCCGAATCTCCGTAGGAGTACCAAGTGAGCGAAACTGATGGAAATTATGATTATAAGTAGGGAATTCAAGCAATTGCTATGGAAGAATTGAAGCTTGATTTAGCCTTTTTTATTTTATTTATATATCCGGCGCCCTCGCCACGAGCCACACGTGCCGCCAACAACCTCGCCACGAGCCTCACGGTGGCATTACACAGAATAACACCACATTACTGTACAAACTGAGACTGTTTATTACTAATGACAAGTCTGTATGCATTATGAACTCGATACATTAACATTTAATGCATGACATATCCAAAAACACAAAACCATTTATAATCAATCACAAAAAAGTCTTTGTTTAGTTAAAAGATTTTTCATCAAAGTAATAGAGGTTTACGTGCTATGAATTTATTAAAATTTAACCCCTTAGTTCACTAGAATCACTGATAGTCTAAAATCCCAAACCCATTTTTTTAACGTGTTAAGTAAGAGTGTTAACTGATTTCATAATGTTAATATTAAATATTAGTCTTTAGTAAATCCATTTAAAGTTGATTTTTGTATTCACAAAACAGGTAATATCCGCATTCATTTTACTTTTCATAGTAATTTATACTAATATAACAGTTACTGGCTGGGTAAACGTTGTTTAAGCAAAAATTAAGTTGGCAACTGAACATAATCATCTGATCCTTTGTAGTCTACAGTAGTTCCAGATCGTTGTAAACAAACATATCGCACAAAACCCAGATAACTAGTTTGGTTTACGTTCGCATAATAGGTCTTCTTAAGTATACTAGATAAATTTCAAAAGTACGGTACCATATTATACAGGGAAATCTTTACTGACATTTTCAGATATTATTTCTGGATCACAGACAAGCCGTTAAGTCAGATAAGCCACTATATCATATTAAAAAATTATTTAAAAAAAATTAAATTTACCCATATAGCTACCATATTTTTCAAGGAAAATTTTATTTTAAAACGGCTTTTTATAATGAAATTTAATTTAGTATGTAAGTTAAACACACAAAGACGTAATACAGAAAAACTTTCAATACGATAATAAATTTCAAAATGGTGGTCGTCTATTTGAAACGTAGAATCATTTCAAAATACGCTCATCATAAAAAACAATAGTAGGCTAATTGTCTTTTCTTTCGAAGATTCAATTTTTAATGTAATAACACCAATTGTAAGGAAATAGGATCATTTTAAAGGAGAAAGGTCATTTTTAAGAAAATATGTTTTATCCTATACCAACTGTTTATCATGTGATATCGCTGCCAATGAGCCACTTCGATCAGCTTTTTCAAGTTTATTACCAAGTTATATTACCATTGATATTGACATTAGGTTATTTAGCATTAATATTCAACCGTAATATTTAATATACTGTTTTAATGTAATCGTTTATACAGGGTTATTTAAAAAGAATGTTGCAAAACTAATCATTCGGTACGTCTGACTCCATGATTTCAAATAGCCGATTGTTACAACGATGTATATGGTCTGTTTATAAGTTTGTTTTGACAAGATAGTGCCATGAAACCTGTCAACAAATGGCCACTTTAAAACAAGAAAAAGCATTTTGTGTGTTAGAGTTTGCTTCTACTAATGGTATTGTTAGTGTTCAGCGGAACTTTAGTACCGTACTGTAGTATAGAGTTTGTCAAAGACAAAGTGTACTACCCCCCTAAGCCCAAAACACTACAGATCGTCTGTGCTGAGTTGACATTTTTAGTACCATACTGTAGTATAGAGTTTGTCAAAGACAAAGTGTACTACCCTCCTAAGCCCAAAACACTACAGATCGTCTGTGCTGAGTTGACATTTTTAGTACCGTACTGTAGTATAGAGTTTGTCAAAGACAAAGTGTACTACCCTCCTAAGCCCAAAACACTACAGATCGTCTGTGCTGAGTTGACATTTTTAGTACCGTACTGTAGTATAGAGTTTGTCAAAGACAAAGTGTACTACCCTCCTAAGCCCAAAACACTACAGATCGTCTGTGCTGAGTTGACATTTTTAGTACCGTACTGTAGTATAGAGTTTGTCAAAGACAAAGTGTACTACCCTCCTAAGCCCAAAACACTACAGATCGTCTGTGCTGAGTTGACATTTTTAGTACCGTACTGTAGTATAGAGTTTGTCAAAGACAAAGTGTACTACCCTCCTAAGCCCAAAACACTACAGATCGTCTGTGCTGAGTTGACATTTTTAGTACCGTACTGTAGTATAGAGTTTGTCAAAGACAAAGTGTACTACCCTCCTAAGCCCAAAACACTACAGATCGTCTGTGCTGAGTTGACATTTTTAGTACCGTACTGTAGTATAGAGTTTGTCAAAGACAAAGTGTACTACCCTCCTAAGCCCAAAACACTACAGATCGTCTGTGCTGAGTTGACATTTTTAGTACCGTACTGTAGTATAGAGTTTGTCAAAGACAAAGTGTACTACCCTCCTAAGCCCAAAACACTACAGATCGTCTGTGCTGAGTTGACATTTTTAGTACCGTACTGTAGTATAGAGTTTGTCAAAGACAAAGTGTACTACCCTCCTAAGCCCAAAACACTACAGATCGTCTGTGCTGAGTTGACATTTTTAGTACCGTACTGTAGTATAGAGTTTGTCAAAGACAAAGTGTACTACCCTCCTAAGCCCAAAACACTACAGATCGTCTGTGCTGAGTTGACATTTTTAGTACCGTACTGTAGTATAGAGTTTGTCAAAGACAAAGTGTACTACCCTCCTAAGCCCAAAACACTACAGATCGTCTGTGCTGAGTTGACATTTTTAGTACCGTACTGTAGTATAGAGTTTGTCAAAGACAAAGTGTACTACCCTCCTAAGCCCAAAACACTACAGATCGTCTGTGCTGAGTTGACATTTTTAGTACCGTACTGTAGTATAGAGTTTGTCAAAGACAAAGTGTACTACCCTCCTAAGCCCAAAACACTACAGATCGTCTGTGCTGAGTTGACATTTTTAGTACCGTACTGTAGTATAGAGTTTGTCAAAGACAAAGTGTACTACCCTCCTAAGCCCAAAACACTACAGATCGTCTGTGCTGAGTTGACATTTTTAGTACCGTACTGTAGTATAGAGTTTGTCAAAGACAAAGTGTACTACCCTCCTAAGCCCAAAACACTACAGATCGTCTGTGCTGAGTTGACATTTTTAGTACCGTACTGTAGTATAGAGTTTGTCAAAGACAAAGTGTACTACCTTCCTAAGCCCAAAACCTACAAGTCCTTAACTCTAAAACACTACAGATCGTCTGTGCTGAGTTGACATTTTTAGTACCGTACTGTAGTATAGAGTTTGTCAAAGACAAAGTGTACTACCCTCCTAAGCCCAAAACACTACAGATCGTCTGTGCTGAGTTGACATTTTTAGTACCGTACTGTAGTATAGAGTTTGTCAAAGACAAAGTGTACTACCCTCCTAAGCCCAAAACACTACAGATCGTCTTTGCTGAGTTGACATTTTTAGTACCGTACTGTAGTATAGAGTTTGTCAAAGACAAAGTGTACTACCCTCCTAAGCCCAAAACACTACAGATCGTCTGTGCTGAGTTGACATTTATAGTACCGTACTGTAGTAAAATTTGTCAAAGACAAAGTGTACTACGATAACTCAAAACACTACAGATCGTCTGAGTGAGTTGACATTTTGTTGGATATTTAGAGCTTCCAAACTCACAATACATGTATGCAAATGTGTTTTTAATGTAAATAATAAAACCTGTTAATATAAGAAACAGTTTATTCTGTTTTCATGGTTTTCTAACTAAAAGTTTGCAAATGAATTAGCCTTACTTTCACACCATTTATTTTTTAATAGTTCTGTACTATTAAAACGCGTTTACCTATTTCATCGAAAAAGGTTGAAGTAGCATAATACCTTAGATCAAACATTTCCCTTACGTGACTAATTATAATCAGTTTTATCCGTAATTCACTCGCCATATTATACCCCAAGTAACAGAAAGTTTCAGTGAGCCAGGAAACCTACCGGAGCAGAAGTTAATTGCTTAAGATTAAATGAATTAATCCTTATGCTACTAATTCAAACCGATTCTTCTGGTTAGTGTGGCTGAACATAGCCAGTATTAATTGGGTTACATTGATCATTAGGTTTAAACCTACTTAGAAATCATATTATATTATGTTGATACCCTAACTTGACAAATAATGCTAACGGTTGAGTAAATCAAATTAATTACCCATTTATTAGTCAAACTAATTAATAAAACACATATGATTCAAAAAAATATTACTAAATATTTGAAAACAGGGATTTCTTTTATTTATTTGTTTATAATTTATGTTAGTATTAAGTTATTTATTTCAAACGGCAAATGCTATTTGCAAGTCCTGTACTATAAAAATAATAATAATTATTAGTAGTATCTTATTATTGTTATTATTATTATCATTATAAAATAATTCCTTACGCCTGGCCCTTGCTCTAAGAAGAACTACGAGCACAGTCCCACAGCTTGGTTTAGGTACCCCGAGGTCGCCAGCCCCCCAAAAGGAAGGGGGCCTCCCGTGTAGTCAAAATCCAACTACCCCTGAGGGAACTCATATATCCAGTACAAAGAGCGAGCTTACTGCTGATTGTTAAAAATTTAAATAAGTAATCATCTTCAGGAGAACTGAGCAGGGATCAAAGTCAAGTTGGTACAGAACTATTGTTACTGACTAGCCCGGTAGCCAGATGATCAAAGTCAAATTGGTACAGAACTATTATTACTTACTGGCCTGGTAGCCAGATGATCAAAGTCAAGTTGGTACAGAACTATTGTTACTGACTAGCCCGGTAGCCAGATGATCAAAGTCAAATTGGTACAGAACTATTATTACTTACTGGCCTGGTAGCCAGATGATCAAAGGCAAACTGGTACAGAACTAATGTTACTGACTGGTCCGGTAACCAGATGATCAAAGGCAAACTGGTACAGAACTTACTGACTGGCCCGGTAACCAGATGTCCAAATTAAAACAAATGTCTTATCAAAGGACCGAACTTAACATTAACCCAGTCTCTTTACTAAATCTCGCTACCAGCTTATACGCTACTCACAGTCATAGCAGCTCTAGTGCTTAGCGTACATGTAGGTCCACCCACCAAAAATATTATTTTATTAGAAATTGCAATGGATAATTCATAATGTTTTACCAGCTTAGTTTATCTTAACCAAATGTATATGTTTTTACCACCACCAGCAAGCTTATTCCGCTTTACCAAGTAATATAGGCCTACTTAAAACCATCGTCTCAATAGTAAATATTCAGTATGATGGGAATTCTTTATATAAACAAGTACAGTATATGATTAGACAGTATTGTAAACTACATTATTTACAAAATGTTAGTGTTGACGTAAGCTTCAATATCGTTTAAAATATACATGTAATGAATAACATAATAATGTATATAAATTTCCTTTATCGATTATGAAAATAAGATCTTTAGTTAATCTTCAAATACAAAACACTGCCTTTTGAGAATTCATTTTAATAGTGTTTTAACAGCAGTGTGTAGATTGATTATTAAGCGAGTACCACGGTTACATAGTTCCCGGGTTCGCCGCGTGGCTGCAGCACGTCCAAAGAACACAGGCGTCGGTAATGAAGATTAATTATTTCTACCTCTATGAATAATTAACAGCTTAAACCACAATAAAACCATCATTTTTAGATAAACCAATCTTTCAATATCTAATATTTAAGATATAAACATTTTAACTCATCCGACTTTGTACAGTTACTAAAATCATAACAAACTCTCCCCCTAACAATAAACTGTATCAGTGAACTAACGAGTACTTTCACCCTCTGATAGTTAATTAAAAATAACATGCATTTAATAAAACTAATTTTATCATATTCTCGTATGAAGATTGCAAGTTTATACTTTTTAATTCATAAAAGTTCTTGAATACCATTGTATGTTTAAAGATTTTAGGGGAAATATTAGGTGAACCTTGGGTAAAAGTAAAAGTAAAAATGTTTGTATTTTTATTTACCTGTGGGAAATAGGTTAGATCATGGATATGTCTAAAGGGAATGTTTTCAGTTCATCTAAACAGCTGTTCTTATTCTTTTATAATAAACGTTCAATACAATAGCCCTAGTAGTTTCTATGGAAATCTGTTACATATTATCTATCTTAAAAATCACTAACACCCCCCCCTTAGAGCTAAGACATATCCATGTCAAAATAGGCAAATGCCTAACTAATGGAAATGAACACAAACACTCGCCTGTAATTCAACGGCGTTCGTTGAATTACACATACCTGTTATAGAAATAACCTGTTATATTCCTATTATAGAACAGGAATCAACAGTTCATTGAAATTCTTTATGTATTAATATAATAAAACCAACAATTCTGCAAGTAACCTATATGTTAAAATTGCTGAAGTAACCATATTCTGGTCTGAATTATTCTGAATAATTAGTAAAAAATGAAATGCATCAATTATTTTTTTAATTGTTAATGCATTAGTGATAATGGAGGAGTTAGTAAAACTACAATTACGAACAAAAACATTGTTTAATTTTTGACACAGCAAGATTACAACATAAGATTTTTATTTATATTCATAGAAATTGATTGGTATGAAGTAACAGGGTAATATATAATAGGAAAATTGTTTTTGTGAATCAAATAACATAATATAAAATATTTATTAAAACGTAATACAGTAGTAACAATTTGTATGTCCATCCAAATTGCGCAGACTAATTTCTGTTATGATGCAATTACAGTTTGAATTACTGAACATACATTTGCAATTTTTATTTTCTTTATTTTTATAATACTTTAAAGCTAAATAGCTTTTTTTAGTAACTATAGTGACTTGTGGTAGGCATCTATCTGCTACAACCGTTTGGCAACAAGTTTCTAATTTACATAAAATTACATTTGTTCAGTTTTTTTTTACTTTTACCCTCTTTGTATAGAAAAAAATCCTATAACTGGCTAGGAAGGCCAAAACTTCAACTTTTCTGTAACAATCTAATTATAAACAAAATTATATACAAATAAAATACTAAAGTAGCTAATATAACACAACAGCAATAAATATTTAAGACATTGGTAATATGAAAATGAACAGTGGAATATAAAAATGAACAAAAAGTTACAAACTCTTAAGACAAATATGGTACACCTTAAAAAATGAACTATAAAAATTTCATCAGATATATAAAGTCCATTAAAGTATATTAATGAGAAAAGAGTATGCGGTTTCGCAAACATATCCTGGTCTAATGGAAATGAAAGGATGCTCTAAAATGAAGAAATATAATTAAAAAACAATATATTGAAATATTATTTTTATTTTACTGTTGGAATAGTATGTGTAGTTTTTTTATATTTTGTTGATGTAGAAAAAAATTTAAGCAATTTTATTTTTTTAACATTAATTACATAAAAAAAAATTTTTATTTAAAAAGAAAAAAATTTCAAAACAAATATTTTTATTAAATTGTAATTATTTAACATAGATTAATTGGTAAATTTTTAAGTTTATTGGTGTCCAGCAGATATTTATTACTAAATAATAATTTTTAAAAATTTTTGCTAAGTTTTTAGAGGCTAAGAAAAAAATTAACTTATTTTTACTGCCTACTCTATTACCTCATATTGGCAATACCATGCTTGTACTTTTAATAGCTAATAAAAAAGAAACAGTGATATAATACGGAAAAAGTACAAAACGACTCTAAAAAGACACCTCAATCAATTGCCAAGTACTTCAGATATAAAGGGGGTCATAATTAATTAGTCATCCACTGAGAAACCTATTCAGATGTCGGTTTCGCAAACATATCCTGGTCTAATGGAAATGAAAGAGATGCTCCACCGATTTAAATGTAAGTTAAAACACTAAAATAAAAAATATATATGTGGCTATCCCTATTGTCTTTATTTAATGTTGGCAAGTGTTTAGTAGTGTGTAAAGTTATTATTTGTTTGAGGTTACTTGTTGATGTATAAAAACAAATGTGCAGTGTCCTTAACACCTTTAACTAGAACAAAATCTGAGGATTTATTTTTGATATATTTAATGAATACTTCATTTTATATTTACACTTTAAAAATATTTTTATTTGAGTTTAGAAATATGACGAGACAACTTTTCTTCTTTAAATTTGGAAGTTTTCTCTAAGATATTAATTGGTAGGTCCCTATTTAATAGTATGTGGTGTCCAGCAGATATATTGTTACTAAAATAATGTTTGGACAAAAGTTTTTGCTAAGTTATTAAGAGAGGCTAAGAAAAGAAAATTAACTTATTTTTACAACCTTATGCCTACTTATTACACCTACCTCATTTGGCAATACCATTTTCGCTTGTACATTTTATGTACAAGCAACTTTAAAAAGAAACTGTGATAATATACGGATACCGCCGTACAAAACCCTAAAAATGGACAACCCCTCGTCAATCGCCAAGTCATATCAAGGCGATCATACAACGTCTGGCAGTCACTACATACAAGCTTGCCTCCAGCGTCGACATTTTGGGTGAATTAACCACAGTTCTTGTCCCGTCGTTTCCTTAGCATCAAACACCGAAGTTGATGTTGACGACCAATTATCAGGTTCCACTGCAACTTTGACATTGGCTGTCATCACTGCCATTACTATATTCCAATTGAAGCTTATTGACTCAGTTACAACAAAACTGGCGAAATTTCAAGATCACCGAATTAGGAATTTTGTAAATCATGGTGAAATTTAACATCAGAAAATTGGGCACGAGGCCAAGATATCTTAGCTCCTTTCAACTTCAAATAAACTCCAACGGCAGCCAATACTAGCGGCGGTCGGTTAATAAAACTCCATTAAATTGCCGTATTTTCACAATCGACAAGGTCAGTGGTAAGAAGATCTTTGCAGACTCCAGGTCCAGCGTAAGCTGCTTTCTCACAAGCTACTTCCAGAGGGCCACTCAGCTGGATACCTGTTACGATCTATAAGCTAATAACGACGCATGCATTAAAACCTATAGCCCTGTGCTCTTCAAAATATAGATTCGGATGATAACACGCCTGACTTTCCACTGTTGCAGACGTGGGTATTCAAATCATTGGCTCAGCACTCTTAGAAAATTATAGACTTCTGTACTGTTACTGTAACAATCGCCTCATAGACTTCAAGACCGGCCTTTCTACACACCTTCCACCTTCACCAGCAACACGACTCTCCAAGAGGGATCGGCCACGCGGTTAAGCACAATACTCTTTATTAAATTAACTCCGGGACCACCAATTATCAGTCACTTTCTTCACCTTACATAAAATAAATAATTTACAAATCGTCCAGTAAAAGAAGGAAATGCGCGCAGCTCAGATGGACTTTGGTCTTCTCCTTTTCACTTACCACACAAAAATCCCGATAACTAGCGTCTTTACGGTGACTACCGGGAACTCAATGACAGATTCCTGACAGGTATTCGGTGTGTCATATCTGTAGCTCCACCTTCAACCTCGTCAAGGCAGGGACTCAAATTCCGACTCATCCTACAGACATTGAGATTACGATCATAACAACGTCATTTGGTTTCTTTAAATGCCCCTTCATGTTTTTTTGGCTTTTTTAATACCGGACTGCTCGTAGTCGCAAAGAACCAACCTCGGGTCTGATGGTGTCCTTTCTGGGCTACGCTCATATCTTTGCTCATGGTACATGACACACCATGACGTATCGAAGACGTCCTCTCCTTCACCAGACCACCGAAAAAGGAAGACGAAGCCCGTTCCATAGGTATACTATCGCCAATATCTATCGCTGGTTTGTACATCGTGCTGCGAAATATTATATACAGCATAATAATACCGGTCTGCGAGAAGATCAGACCTTTCCTTGAAGACCCGGGTTGGAGCTCGCGTTTCAGGCCTGCAAGGACAACCTCACCAATTCCAACATACTGGCACACCCGTAACCATTCGAAACTCTTGGCTTGTTGTTGTTGAGGTGTTTATTAGGCCCTACACCTAACTTAAATTGGTCATACTGTCTTTTAATTTCCTGCTCGTGTTTGAGCAGAGGTAAAGTTTATTAAACTCTTAAATTAAAAAATGCAATTGAAATGTAGCTGTAACTATTTACATATTGTAATTACATTTTTTATAAAAGATTACCAGTAAATTAAAATCGTAACTATTTCCTGTGGTCAGAACTTGTCGGAATCTGCCGAGTTGACGTCGGTGACACGCGTGTTGTTTGGCTTGGGCTGCATCTGTATCTCCGTCACAGAGTTCTTCTGCACTTGCCTGCAACAGTCACAGTCACGTCTAGTCAATAGCATTAATAGGGCTACCCGCAATCAGTTATATTATAACAAGAATAACATATAAAAATCTATGATTTGTCATTTTTACGTAAAATATCTATAATCATCTTAGCTACCTAGTGTATATAGCTAAGAAAGTTATGAAAATGTATACAAATTGAAGTATCAGATTTATGATACTGACATTTTCCCTACAGTTACTTATTTGTCAATATTTCTGTCCACAATTAGAGTTTATTAATAGTTTGAAAACATTTAGAGATGGACAAAAATGTAGAATATTTTAACGTACCACTAAGTATGAAATAATAGTACATTCATAAATATAAAGGATATATTACCTAACTATTAAGCCTAGGATAACTAGAAAGCCACCAAGGATCAACAAGAACCATCGGCCTCGACTGACCATGGCGAGGGGGCGGAAAAGGTTGTCCAACAAGAGGTCTGTGAACGTGCTGTTGAGATCCACGCTCTAGAACAGTTTTATTATATATATATATATGTAGTACCTGGTGACCGAGCTTTGCTCGTTTAGAATAATACATGTATTATAAAAATTAATTAGAAAAATTAAAACACATTTATTACTCAATGAAAACATTTATGTGGTTGAAATAAAACCGATTTAATACACCATAATTAATATAGCACTGAACAAAAAGTATTGCCTCTGATGGGGTTTGAACACAATACCTTCGTAGTTCGAGGCCAACACGCTACCGCTGGACCACGGCGTCTGCCAAATGAACAACGCCGGTTAAGGTGTTTTAGCCAACCTCAATTATTTTAGCAGATAATTTACTGTTTAACTATCCATACAGTTATTATTAGCCTGTGACCAATTGATTTAGATATAAACGGAATGAGGATTGAAAAGCAAAAGAGAAATTTAATTTACATATATTAATTGGTTTGTTACAGTGGCTTCAAGCAATACAACAAATACGTTTTCTATCAAAACTCGGAAGATTTTGGAAATACTCTTTTCCTTAATCGCACAGTTATGTTACCCAGTTTTAATTTTGTAAATTGTATTAATTTAAGTGATTAATGATAATAAATTTAAAACCCTATTCACATATTGTTGAAATCCTCAATCAAGAATCAAACGGTTATAATCAGCTGTTTTGGTTTGTATTGTACATTGATTCTACATAAGCGTAAGTTAAATTTTTAGTTTTAACATTAATATTACAAGAAACCTGATGATTTTCTAGACATAGATAAAATAAATATTTTTACTCATCACATATTTTGTCAATAAGAACTTAAAGATTCAACATTTTTGTTTGTATAGTTAATTAAAATAATATTTAAATTTTTAAATATATATACATAATTTGATAATATCTAGTTATATGATAGTTACATGTAGTATTGGATATATATATATATATATATAATTAACTAAGAAGCCACCAAAGATCAATAAGAGTCATAAGTCTCAACTGACCATGAAGAGATTGCGTTATAGGTTGTCCTACAACATTTCGGTGAACGCTGCTGAGATCCACGCTCTCTACAGTAACTTTACCTGTTGATTAAGCCTAGAATGCTGAATAGGCCACCAAGAACGAACAGGAATCACCGGTCTCGACTGACTTTCGAGTGACTGACCATTTTATGGGTACCCTGTAATTTATTTTACTGGTAACCTGGAAAATCCTCCAAGATGTACTATATTTTACTTTACAACTGTAATATTGTTCTCGCATGAATTCTCTAATTCCGGATTCAGATATAGGTGGATGCAGGTATATTTTGTTTAAATATTATTAAGGCATGTAAAATAGTTTTTGGAACACCCACGGATTGTATAATTGTTTAGTTGAAAGTAGGTACAGTAGTAGTATAGGAGGGTGTGCGGAGATTTTCTTGGTTTATATCAAAAATATACATTTCCAAGTTTCCTTAACGTAGGCTAATAGTTCAAATGTATCTACAGCAATTGGTATCTTCTGGTAACATCTTCTGTAAAATTGTGAATGTAGTTTCACAGAAGATGTGAAAATACATAATTACTCTGAATGTGAAATCACACCAAATGATGTAGATAAGTGTAATTGAACTCGTAAGTTAAGGGACTTGTTAATATATAGTTTTGGTATGAACCCAAAAAGTCTAATTGTACAAAGAATAAAGTCTAAAATTACAGCTAGTAATACCTCTTCCACCCAAAACACCGGCAGGAAGGCGTCAGGTAGGTTCGCCATGATCTTCACCTTCTTTACGTTGTGTAAGTGGATGTTGAACTGGAGACGTTTTCTTGCAGACAATGGTGTCCCAGTAATCTGAATCAGGTAAAAGAATTGTTACTATAGAAAAAAGCTTTGGCTCTCAAAAAATAAGATAAAAAGTATTATTTTAGTTAGATCAGGGAACTAGAAATTAAGAGTTTTTGAAATTGTCTGAAGTGATGCGGATGGTGGTCCAATACATCCACTGTTTTTTAAAGTTTGTGAATAAGGGAGTAAGACTGCGAAAATAGAAGACAGTAGAGTGTGGGATTACAGAAGAAGGAAAAGGTTTAGTATTCTTTTGTATCATTTTAGAGAAACACAAATAAAACAGGCAATTAGTTACAAAAAAGGTGAATGTACTTATAAAGAAGATAATCAATTTTTAAAATAATAAACAGTATCAGTTAACTCACACATCCTTTCTTCCTTAGGTCAAATAAGAAAAATACAACATTTTATAAAACTACATATATGCTTTATTGTTTAGTTAAATATCCGTTATAGATTCATTATTTAGACGATAATCCTTTAATTTCATAAATTAACAAGTTTAAAAAATATTGATTTTTTCAGTTCCTTACCGGCTCAAATATAAGGATGATCTGGTGCTTCTCCTTGTCCGGTGACAAACCAATCACGTTCTCCCTGTACATCGGGTCCGCGTCGTACATGTGGGGGAGGGTCACTATGATAGCTGATTCTGAAAAATACATTTAGACATTTTCTCTTTTTTAACTGAACTCTCGAACCATTCAGCCTTGATGTTTCTTTTTCTAACAAGAACATATGTAATGTTTTGGTTTAAAGAAAACCAACCATTGTGCTTGATGCATTAACTATGAACATACCAGCACACTCTGTGAGGTCCAGGGCACCTCGCTTGAGGCATGTCTCTGGTGAAGGACAGAAGCACTTTTCGTCCGGGTTGGCGGACATGTCTCCCAGCGTCGCCGAGTATACTGACGCGGTGATACCCTGGTACACTGTGTCCTCCTGGTACTTTGCTGGCAAAGACCTGACAGCAATTTAGACTTGGTCAAACTATTAATGCTATACGAGCATAACCCTATATGTTTGAAATTACATTAAATTAATGATTTATCTTATTCTGAAAAGGATGAGGCCTACTAGTAAAGCCGATTGTGACGCAATTCCAGTGGGACACGCGTACCTACGCTGATATCTGCACAAGATAGGCAAAGTCGGCAAATGTACTTGTCTGTACTGCCCCGGCATTACAGACACGGCACAACACTGCACACTTTTTTAAAGTGTTAGAGAGGAATTTTACATCGTGTGCCTCAAAACAGAACCAGCTAGGCCTAGCAGATGAGGGGGTGGGTTTAGAGGGCGCGAGGGACAATAATGTGAGGGGGTGCGGGGGGGCAGTGTGAGGGGGTCAAATCCCGCCAATCACCAATGGCTTTTCGCTATGTGATTAGGTCGTAACCTACAAGGTCTAGCATGAAGTAATGTGAAAGAACAGCTGTTCTGGGTGAAGGCCTAGTTCAACAAAAATGTCTGGGATGAGAAGGTAGGACAAAAAGCTTTACCGGGTATCTTCAGTGTGCATTAGCATTACCTGCTCCTGTCTACAAAAAAAGTAAAACCAAAGGAATAATGCAACGAAATTTAACTTCGAACTTCAACCATGGAGTCTGTGTCAGATGGGTACTCACCTGCACAGGTCTGCGGAGAAGGAGACGATGTCCTCGTGGGGGTCCATGAGTGGAGGAAACACTGTGGAGTCAGTGCCCGACAGCTTGTTACACTCTGGACCGTCCCACACGTATTGCTGAGGTTCGTGGTTATACAGCATGACTTTCCCCACTTCACGGTAGTCCATAGTTCCTCGTTTCACGTTGAAGTGACCAGATTCAGGAGTACCATTTTTCTTAAAAATACATTGTTTTATAATATGAAATATGAAGGAAAATAAATGAATTAAGATTTGTTGAGGCTAACGTTTACTCACGAGATGTCACGAAATTGCGAAATTACATCAATAATTCCTCGAAATCAAGGTATCCTTGGAAATACAAATTAAGGATTTTATGCATGTATAGGTTATGAAACCTATCCTAACTTTAGATCTATACTTAGTATAAAAAATATAGTTAATTTTTTGAATGGTTCGACTTTGAGCTAAAACCAAACTGGAATTTTTTTGAAATACTTATTTTTGGAGTAATTAAAGATAATTGCTTGTCTTGTTTTATATCCTAGTTTTAGTGTAAAACAAGCTTAGGAAAAGCCTAATTAATTGTAATATATTATTAATAAGTAGGCCTAACGACCTACAGATTACAAAGGAATGACCCTAATTGTTATCCGCACCAACTGCAATGTGGTGAATTACCGGCACGGTAGCTTAGAGGTAACACTCTGGCTTTGAGGCTACTACTAAACTAAAATAAAACTAAACTAAACTAAAACTAGCTCTGCTCCGTATATCGATGTAGAGTACAAAACCAATGCTACAACTAATCAGCCCCTCAGTTTTGGAGAAAATATTTTTAAGGTAAGTACTCAGCCTGTGCCTGTTATGGTTTCTAAAAATGTAAATCGTGTTTATACCAATTCAAATAGAGTACTTGTAAACACATCCTCAACAGATTGGAAAAAGGTTAGTTATCTTGGCCATGGAGGTAGTAATAGACATACAAGCAATTGGTACAGCAATAGGCCTAACCAACAACAAGGCTTACCTTTGAATAGGACTAACCATTAACCATAGGCCAACCATAGACCAAGTATAGAACTAACCATAGGCCAAGTATTAGTGAACCAAACCAAGAACTTAACTTACTGAAGGGAGCTTCCCCCAATATAGTTCATAATTCTAGCTATAATCATATTTTAAAAAGTAAGATTATTCGTGGGTCTATGGAAATGAATGAGAAGGATTATTTGGGACTAAAACCTGCTAAACGAATGTTCTGGATGTTTCTCTCGGGCCTCGATCGATACCTCTGATGAGAGCGAAGAAGTTGTTGATTATCTTAAAAGATTAAATAAGTTAACGAGCTACATGTGTGAAAAATCAAAACCAGGTATGTCGTTATTTTAAGGTGTGTGTACCTTTTGAGTTGGCGGATGAACTTATGCATCCAAATCTATGGCGTGTTGTGGGGAAATATGAGGCTCCTAGAAGCAAGCCTTTTTTGGACAAAACCAGCCAACAGGTGATCCAGACATAGCCAGTGTTACTGTTAAACACTGGAATGTCAAAGGTATTATCAATAAGACTGATGAAATTCAATTTTTGCTGAGTAAATTTAAAGTATTATTTAACACTGGTTCTGTGAACACATCCATATTGGATGATGAACTAGTCAATATAAGTACTAGGTCAATATAAGTAAATTACGAAGAACTGAAATATCTTGTAGAACCTTCCATACCTAGTGTATGTGAGGTTGCTGCAGTCTATACAGTATTCATGAATGGAACATAGTTCTGTTGGAAGTGTACAGAGTACCTGATAAAGGTAATTTTGGTATTTTTGTGGAGAGTCTTTGTGATATTTTGAATGTTGTGTCTCTATGAATAAGTCTAATGCCTCTGTTTTGTTATGCGGAGACTTAAATGTGGACTTAATAGACTTAATTGTGATAGAGTGCTAAAAGATAACAACAAACCTAAAGCTATTTGGTCTGTGATCTAGGAAATATGAATTATAATGACAAAGTCAAAAGAATACCACAAGCTGTAAATTTGACAAGTGGAAATTTTAATAATTTTTAGTAATTTACAGTCAATCAAGCAAAGTATTCCTAAGTCTGGTATTTTACATTATTTGAATAAGATGAGTCGCTCTCAATCTAATGATGTTTTGCCTATTTTCATCATAGGTAATGTGAGTGTGGTAGAGGTTTATAACGCTATTATGTCTTTTAGCAACAAGTACTAGTTTGGATGTATATCATATTAACTCTGGGGTGTTAAAATATCAGCTCCGTTTATTGTAGAAATTTTGTCATACCTTTTTTGCCAATATACTTAGGAATGTGTATTTGTAAGTTATCTAAGGTTGTACCTCTGTTTAAAAGGGGTGTAAAATCAGAATGGATTAACTATCGAGGGTCAATTATATCTGTTATTGCTAAGGTTGTTGAGTTATTAATCCTGATATTTAACAGGATTAAATGTGTTCTATTTAGAAGAGTTATTAGTTATTTTGAAAATAATCTTTTGTTTTCTGAAGATCAGTATGGGTTCAGGCCTAATAGAAGTACAAGTGATGCTATTGTTGGTTTTTTGAAAAGCTATGTTACTAATTTAGATGGAAAATATAATGTTCTGTATAGCTGGTATGACATGTCGAAAGCCTTTTATAAAATTTTACACCGTATTTTGTTGGGGAAGCTTAATTATTATGGATTTGATCAACACTCTTTGAATTTTTTCAAGTCATATCTAGCAGAAAGGTATTAGAAAGTTTATAACAATGGCAGTTACTCTTCATATTTAGATTTAAGCTAAGGAACTCAATAAGGTTCCATTTTATGTCCAACAATGTTTGTAATCTATATTAATGACTTAACTGCTGCTGTTAATAGTGATCATATTAAGTCGTACAGATTCATTGTAAACTTTCTACCCTGGTCAATCACCTAGTTGATAACACAAATGCCATAATTGAAGACTGGACCGCTGACAACTCACTATGTTTAAATACTAGTAAAACACCGAATATACTGTTCAGTTTAGGTAACAACGAAATCAATAGTGTTAACGTTTTTAGGTCTAACTGTACAGTCAAATGTTAAGTGGAATATTCATATAGATGCTGTGAGCAAAAAGGTTTCCAAGGGAATTTTTATTCTTATTTTAAGAATAAAAATTCCTTAGGCTTAGAGCCTATGTTAGTATAAAGCAGTATGTCAGTAGATGTATGAAAAGCTGTCTATTTAGCTCGTGTTCAAAGTCATTAAACGTAAGGTATTATATAGTATGGGGTCATGTTGGTTGTACTATAAAGAAAGTTTTATTTTCACAAAAAAGGGCTTTAAGAACAATCTTAAATGTCAGTAGTAGAACTCATTGTAAGCCATTATTTAGGAAACTCAATATTTTAACTGTTATCTCATTATATATTTTGGATTGTTTGTTATACATTAGAAGTAATATAGAGAATTTTATTTTTAATAGCACTGTTCACAATCATTTTACTAGGCAAAGCAAATATTTACACATAAATCAACGTAATTTTAAAATTACCATAAATAATTTCTCTGAACTTGGAATAATACTGTTTAATATGTTACCTTATCATGTAAAGTATATAAGAAGATTTAAATGTGTTACCAGAAATATGTTATGTGATTTATGTGTATATGCTGTTAAAGAATTTGTTGATCATTTGAAATTAATTAATACCAGTAGGCCCAATCAAAATAATCTGTGATTGATTGTAATTGTGATTGTTGATGTTGTGTATTTGTTGTTATAATGAAAAATTGTGTTATGACGTTGCTATACAATCAGCAATAAACGATCTTGATGCTATCTAAACCTACGGCTGGCGACTCCTCTGATTAGTCCATGTGAATAAGGCCGCTACAGTACCTCGCTGTCATTAACTCACCGCACAGGTCTGTGATGATGGGCAATTGAAATGGACAATAAGATGTGTTGAGACACTCCCCTACATTCACTCACCACTCCAAACAGTGAGAATGCGAACTCGTTCTCTCCGAGCTGGTGCAGCGACGCAGCTTTGTCGCGGATGGCGGAACAGAGGGCCGCCGGGGCGAACTGGGTGGACGTGCAGTTGATAGGGATGCCGCCGAACAGGAGGTCACGCACCGTAGTTGTTACGAAGGCGGTCTCCGGGGAGTCGAACAGGTCAGGGATGGCGTTGTTGACCACGCGCAGAGATCCGGGCTTTCGCTTCTCCACAATGTAGACCAGGTTCTGTTGGGAGGATGACAAACAATAAGAGAGGCCTACTTTACTGAATACTACCATCAGATTGTCAAACGTATCAAATATCAGAACAAAATATCTACTCCAACAAATTCCACAATATGTATTGCTCTTCCTTATATAGGGCTTTAGATTTTCAAAATATCTTTCCTGCTGGATAAAGTTTATTTTCCTGATCGGGAAAGAACTTGTTTATTAATAGCAGGAACATTATCAACCATAGTACTTGTTTCTACTGAAATATACTTCGTATAACATTGTGTTCGATGGATGGATCGCAAATCATTTTGAGAGTGATATGGCGTTTTTACTGATAACAGTTTATTATTTTTGGTTTATCTTTTAATAAGAGGAAAATAATCAAAATGCTTCTTTTATTGGGAAAAGTAACTCTGTTCCCTCCTACAGCATTTAATCCTTTTGTGCTTCATAGAATCAAAAGTGCTATTAAAACGACTTAAGATACATTTTCTTAACCATCGAGTTAACATTAAAATAATTACTACAGTATTACATTGCATACTGTTCCATAAATTTATATGATACTGTAACCCGCTTGTTAATTGAACAACCATTTCTTTAGTACAAATCTTTTTACTTATCCTACTTAATCAACATCTTTGGTTAAATAATCTCATTCAGAACCCGTTGTTAGTTAACTCTTACCACCATGACCATGTGAGGAACCACCACTATCTCGTCCATCGTTAGGCTGCCACTCCCCGCCGGGTTGAAGTACCAGGTAGTCTTCATGTTGAATGACACCGTGTCGTTTCCCTTGTGGTCCACTACGTTTGCTTTCTCTTTCCATTCGCTTGGACATCAATTGGAACATAGCAATGAAATACTACCACGACACGACATGGTTAATCTTTATTTAGTGGAATATTTTTAACATGCGTAAATTGAGTGAACTGCCACTTAAAAAAATCAAATTAAAATGTTAATATTGTTGATCGAAGCTCTTAGTACCTGAAAACAAATTTATTTTACACAAATATTGCTTTGATAAACTCAAACAATCCTGAGTGTTACTTTTAGTACCATAATTATCAAGGTATCTGGTGAAAAATAAACATGTACTATTTGATTTGTTTTCCATTTTCACTTAAAATATATTTACTTCCTCCCGTAGATAAATAGCTTTAGTAATATATACCTAAAATACATGTTTTCAGTTTCTCTATAGCCTATTTTCCATATTACCATAACGTCACTCCGGTACAATTTCTGCGTGACGTAATTGCTGACAACACCCCACCAGAGTTTAAAAGACATATCTAAGTCATAAGCTTACATTTACTACCAAACATAATGAAATAGGTAAAGTAAGCATTCCAGTATAAGTAATTACCTTCAGGTTTTCTAATTTTCATAAAGGATTATTCAACTTAACCATTTATTCACCATCACATTTTGACATGGATATGTCTGAGCTCTGAGGGGGTGGTGTTGGTGATTTGTAAGATGAAAAATATGTAACGGGTTTCCATAGAAACTACCAGAGCTATTGTATTGAATTTGTAATATAAAAGAATAAGAATAGCTGTTTATATGAACTAAAAAAATTCCCTTAGATATATCTATGATCTAATTTATTTCCCACAGGGAAGTAACTACAAACATTCTTTCAGTAGTGCGTTTCCGTTTACTTGGCATTTGCCCGCTTTAAAACGTGTAATGCAAGTTCAATGTTAATGGTAATGCCAAACGAATGGAGATCCATACTGAACAGTGTAAGACCATTGCCCGAAACTTGTCCGTTATTAAAAAACCTCGTGAACAAACAGTTCTCCATTTACCTAAATAACTATATGTGTTGAGTATTCATATTTGGCAACCTATTATACTATACTAAGACATCTAAAGTGATAAAAATACAATTTTGACATCAACATCTCCCCTCTTCTGTTCCCGTTGGACATATCCATGATCTAACCTGTTTTCCATAGTGAAGTATATACAAACATTTTTCTTTTGGCATTTTAGGTTATAGTACATATTGGCAATCTCAAAACAAGTACTGGCTTATGTGCCTCATTACAATGTCCAAAACTCAAAACCTTTGCAGAGTTGAAACTTTGTAAAAGAAAAAGGTTTGCTAAAAATGTAACCATCTTAACTTACTTTATATTGTGATGCAACATGAGAACGATAAATACTAAATGTAATTTATTTCTTTTGGATGAAAGCTTAGCTTTTTAGCATAAGCCATGAATGTCAAATGATACTCGTGGCTTATTGTTTCGAACGAATGAGTATGAGGTTTGATACTCATGAGAGTCAGGTGATAGGACAAAACTGTATGTCAATCAATCTATGTCATAAAATGGGTGCAAATAGTTCGCACTTTTTGGAGAAAATATTTTTCAGAATAACGTTCTATATTTCTATTGAGATTCTATTTTTGTTGAACCTATAATTATTTTGGAATACCTTATTTGCAATACCATGGAATTGAAACATTTTATTATTAATTTAAAATACAAACATTTTATCGCAATCAAAAAATCATACAACGGAATATATAATGTTTCTCCGTCTCTATAAAAGGGCAAAACTTAGTTTATCAGTTGAAATTTACTATTTTATTTAATATGGCAGTTTCAATTCCTATTAATTAATGTGTTAAACATACAAGCGGTAAGCCCGTGCTTTGTACGGGTTATAGATTCAGTATTAAGAATCAAGATGCTTATAATAGCAAATTGTGAACCTGAAATCTTAAACAAATAAATAGCCTACGAAGAAAATAATCTCAGCTTGGTTATTTATCATTTAAAATTGGATACCTTATATTAAATTCGAAAATTGTTATCATTATTAAAATGTATTATAATTTAAAGTAATATTTTAATACACGAGTAGAATTAATTTTTGTGGATATTTACGCTTCTCGGCATTTTTTACGTTTTGATGTGGAACGATCCAAACCCCGGTCTTGTTACTGTTACTACCTAACGGCGGGCGACCTGTTGTTAGGTAGCATCATTAATAAATAGTACAATGACAAATGGCGACCTGGTCCAGATTTGACCCTTGCGGGATTCGATTTGGCAACCTTCAGTTTTGAAGGCGGGTATTGTAACCACTAACACCCAGCCAGTTATATTGCATGAAAGTTATGTTAAACTTCGGGAAGATAAACTATTATATCTATATTTTAAGCATAAAATATTAAATTTATTACTTCTCCGCCTTTAATTATTGTCAATTTTGTGGAAGGAAATTATACAAAATCCATGTCAAAATAGCTTTATTTACATTCTCACATTTGTTGAGTCATTTCATATGGTTAGATTTTTTGAGTATATTTGTTATAAAGTGTTTCCACTCAGCACTAATATTAAAGCTTTATTTATAACTAGCCAAAGTACCCGTTCTTCGCACGGGCTAAAAAGGCTGAAAGGTGTAGGCTCTTCATTGTTTACAAAATGAAAAAACAGGAGTGTCTACAACATTTCAAAGTAACATATGTCAAATATTGGGAGAGGATAAGGATTAATGTAATAGAGACAGTCGTCGGAAAAAAACTTAAAATCTACCATTCCGCTATTTCAAATAATTCACTAATTTCGATCCAGCAGTTTATCTGAAAAATCAACTTTATTTCTTCTTCTTCCCGAACTGTCAAAATATAGTGCAAACGGATGTTGTCATTAGAAAATGTAAACATTGAAACCTAGGACGGTCACGGCAGCTCTTTCTTCTTCTTCTTCTTCTCGAACTGTCATATTTTAGTGTTCACAGCTGTTGCCATTCAAGTAATTTTATGTTTTCATTCTCTAAAAATGTAAACATTGAAACTTAGGAAGTTCACAGGACGTAGCACGAGAGGATTTTAAGGAAATGAGTATGCCTATGTGTTGCATGAGTTTAAGATCTACCTTGGTGTAAAATTTCAAACCGGTCGGTTCAGTATTTTTCGCATTCACTTGCCACAACAAACCCAAACACACAAACCCACAAACAAACATACAGAAACCACCTCTTCTTTATAATATTATAGATATTTGTCAGCACTTTTATTGATGTCAATGTATATATTGGATTAATTTGTGTATATTTGGATTATACAATATAATTCATTCAGTTTTAAATTAAACAAAATAGGATAATTTTGACAATTAATTAATTAACTCCAAAACTCACAAGGACGTACAATAAAAAATCGAGTTGGCCAAAACCCCCCATTTTGAGGGCAGCCTAAAAACTGTGACAATACCCAAAACTCTACTTTCACTACTATGGAGGTACGCCATGTTTGGTCTATGTAACCTAACCCAGTCAATATACACACACTATATATATAAACTGTACAATTTACACATGTATGTGCTTGTGTCAGTAGATAAGTTCTATTACAAAATACATATAATTGAGATCTGCAATTATATATATATATATATATATATATTTATATATATATATATATATAAATTATATTATAAATACTTGGGTTAACATCAGCTATATTTATAATAACAGCTTAATAATTTCGCAACAGTATAATTAATTAATTGGGACAAAACAAATTGCAATTAAATATTACAAAACTATATATACTTTTCAATAAAATCCATAATAATGTACGTGTAATGTATACACATATCCTTGTAAGTGAGATAGAGTACTTACAAGAAGGCGAAGGGGCCGACCTCCTGCACTACTGGGGTGCTTCCGTTGTGCACCTCCGAGGGGTTGGTCAGGTTGAAGATGAACACGTTGAAGTCGATGGCTATGGGTGCCTTCTCCCACGCCTTGCGAATGTCCGTCTCGGGACCAAGGTTCACGCTCTGCAACGTTGCGATCATACTAGATATACTCCGCTTCACGTAAATATACGTACACGCTAGATATACGTGTCTAATCCGCTACACGTAAATATACGTACACGCTAGATAAACCTACCCACTCCGTCTTACACGTAAATATACATACACGCTAGATATACCTATCTACTCCGCTACACGTAAATACGTACACGCTAGATATACCTGACTACTCCGCTACACGTAAATATACGTACACGCTAGATATAATCGTCTACTCTGTCTTTCACGTATTTTGTATGATTTTATGAGAGCTCATCCACCCAGAATGTTTAATAATAAATATAATTGAATACGTGGATTGATTTTCGATCAGTCAACTACAAACTTGCTAATTTATGACTATATTCTTTAAACATACATAACTGAAATTTAACTAAACTAAGTTTTGAATGTATAACCGAAACCATGTTGCTGCACTAAAAGTTAATTTTAAAATGAACTACTAAATGTATTTTCTACTTTAAATAATACCAGATACGGCGGCTCAGGAGTAACGCTCTGGCACAATACGTCAAATGTTCTGGATCGAAACCTGCGGCCAGCGGCTCCTGTCAGATCATGAGCGGTCACCTCTAGCTTGCCTATGTTACTAAAACCATTATGGTATTTCGCTGTCTTAAATTCACCGCATAGGCCCTAGGTAATGGACAGTTAAAAAAAACTAAAAAACTGTTATAAATCAAGAATATATTTGTCGTGTTACTATAATACCAGCACATTTCCCCAGATTATGATCAACAAGATAAAAGGCATAAGAAAGTAAAACGTCATAATAGTAAACGAATATAGTTTAAAGTCACATACTTTTATTTATTTGATTCAATTTTATCAGGGAGGAGACAATTCTGTTTCCACTATATATTTTCCAAATCTCTTTGATCAAATACTTCATAAAACATTTTGCTGAAAAAGGATTTTTTTAAACAATATATGTTCTAATCTCTAACGTCAAAGCGGTAATGCATTCATCACTTAAGTAATCGGATATATTTGTTTTTTACTGGCATTAAACTGTCTTCTAGATTAAAGATAAAAGTCTCATTGATCCTGGGTTGAATAACATTAGTAAACCTTAAACCGGACTATGATCTCATTCTTGACGGACAGATTACTCACATTCTCGATACTCCGGGTGACAAGTTTCCAAAATCCCCAAAATCCCCCGACAATGGTGAGGGCGACGATCACCAGACCGAGGCCTATGATGTTCCTAGCCAGCCCCATGGTGGAGACTGACCCTGGATCACATTACAAACGTCGTCTTCATTCATTATTCAAGTGTAATTGCGAAAGGCGGGGCGCGTACGGCTCACTTGGAAACTAGGTCCAGTAAATGTTCCTCTGCAATATGCAAGCCTCCTCGCGATTGGCTCCCAACGGACGTCGTGATAATTATACATAACGCTCGCCTTGCGTAAGGAGACGCTACGCTATTTCAGTGGACACGCTATCTTCATTTCGACCCCCCTTGCATTTTAAAACATCCTTTTTAATTCAGTGCATTTTCAATTTATTTAATATTTCAACATTCATACCTAATAAGATGTCGGACGGTACAGATCGATCTGGGATACTATGTGATGACAATATAGGTCATAGCCGTAGTGAAAACTTTTATCACCGCCATAGAATTAAGGGACAACTAAGTTGTCTATCGAAATGTGTATTCTGCTGTCGTCTAACCCTATCTCATTTCTTTTTTATCGTTACCGTTATTATCTAAATATACAAAACAAAGCCGAGTTAGCTACGCTCATTATAACTCGAGAACGGCTGGACCGATTTTAATGATCTTTGATTTTTCGGATTCGTCTCTGCTCCGGTCATGCTTTAGGCATATTCAGTTTCCATAAATTCAATTAGTTTCTATTTTATAGCGTTTTAAATTTCTAATGTTAACCTTATGAGAAATAAGTTTGTTTACAAATTTTACAGCTGTTGTTTTACTTTCCATTAGCAATATGCTTTACTATCCAATGCCATCTGAATCATTCATTAAGGTAAAACTATGAAGTAAATGTGCACTGTACAAAATGAACAGATTTATTCACCACGTTAATAGTAGTTTACGGTTTTGGGGGATTATGTATTTATATGTTTTATTTTCTGTCTGATTAAAAGTCACGTGTTTATAATTATGTCGGTCAAATAAAAAAATAATAACGATGTTTATACAAATTACGTTTTTATAATAATCAGCTGTTGTATACCTTTCCTGTAAAAGCCGTATTACAGTTAGGTTTTGTTTGGTTTAGGTTGAGTTAGAAAAATTGTGAATCAATCCACTCAGATTTATTTGTTTTGTGGTAATGTTATTAATACGTCTTATCGTTTCAGTATTGTTATTAACTATGCCGCACCCCAGAATATCTAATTTTTCACAACGAAGCCGTAATGCTATTCGACTTAAGAACATTAAAAGTTAACACGTATTTACTGTTGGGCATTACGAAGTTCGCCGGGTCAGCTAGTTATTAATAAAGTGTTATTTATAAACAATAGGTAGGCCTACATGGGTCAGACTTGGAAATATTCATTGCCAACTTCTTAATCCAAGTTTCTAAGTACAACACAAATTTGACTTTATCATTATTATTTTTATTTTGTTTGTATAATTGTTGTATATTTCTTACTTATGGGCTATGAGAAATCATTCTTGTTTGTATTATTTTTGGTCGAGAAACAACCAAAAGACTTTGTGTCATAGTTGATACGCCTAACACAATGATCAAGAAACATGCCAAGTAATGACATTATCAGGTAAAATTATTGGGGTTTTTAATGTCAATTTTCTATCTTCTTTATAGAAAAATAGAATTGGTCCAAAAAGGATTGTTTTCAGCAATACTTGTCCTGTCCATGCGTAGCAAAATTATTTTTATTGCAATGCTTATTACATAAAATTGTTAGTAATTATTTTAATATACAAAAGAAGAATGTATTAAGGTATGTATGAATCCGGAACCGCTAGAAAGATTGTAACAAAACTTTCAGGCATTATTATGCGATGATTCGAGGATGGTTTCTTTGAAAATTGATACAAATCAGTCCAAAAGGGTTCCAACTCAGAGGACATAAAAAGAGCAGCGTCAGGTTTTATACATTTCGTATTTACAAAATTAACAGCTGCGAATTTGAAAGTTGCTTTAAACTTTCATTCGTTCAATATATATAACACAATCTAAACAAACACATTTACTGTAGTGTTGTGTTGCTATAATTGATTTAGGCTATTATAATTGAATTGAAATGAACAAATCGAATATACTTTATGTCTTTATGTACTTTATGTCTAAAAGTTATAAAAGTTCTTTTTATTACTCACAAAGGCACGAGAAACCAATTATTAGAGGCATCGAAATTATCTAACAGAAATTTTAGCTACTGGATTTAAAACTATCACATCGATGGATTTTTCGACTCCAGTTTAAGAACGTTTTTCCATCTTGTCTTACAGTCATTATGTTTAAAAGTAGCCAAAGGACATTTTATATTAACATCCAGTACACAGAGTGGCAACGTGCACAAAACAATCCACGCTCCTGGAAAATAACTGTTTCCTCCCACAATATTAAAGCTGTAACTATGGTTTAAGTCTAGTAATACAGCAAATAAAACCTTGGTCTATAATTACTTCTGAATAACCTTTTTAATTTTTTTAAACCTCAGGGCCTAAGACCAATGCGATGTGTATAAAGACAGCGGTGTTTTTAGACTGGAACGGTGACGACGACCTGTATTCCAGCTACTTGGAGGTCACGAATTGTGGATAGTTGTGCGAGATGGTCAGTGGATGTAGTGTTCTCTTGTGTGGATTAACGTCCGCATTACTAAATACTACGTTAATTCGCAAAGACCATCCTCATGATTAGATCAATTCGTAATTCAGAGGCCGTGGTTCGGATTCCACGTTAAACTGTAGGTCCATCAGTTGCCATCGGCTGTTCTGCTATTAATTAATAGTCCTGTCTAAGGAACATGTCAGCCTTAGTCAGTAACAAGACTACAAGATCGCACCACAATCATCCTACATTCATTCCTTATTCATACTCGGCTTAAAATGCCTACCTTGTGGTATGGTGGCCATTTCAAATAATCTAATCTAATCTAATCCATCCAATCATAATTTTTCCTTGGTAGAGTAAAAATAAAGTTAAAATTTTTTTGATCAATATATCCTTGAGTCGTAAATAGAATATGGGACTTTCCGACTTTTTAGTACTATTTATTAGTCGAAATGCGGTCTTCACCCTAACAACTTGTACCGCAGTAAATACTTTTGTGAAGATAATGGTGTTTCAAACTGACTTTTAGAAACTATATTAAAAGATTGTAACATTTTCATCCATGTTCACTGCCTTCCTCCCAAGTTATGGACCGCCCAAGAAAGTGACAAGACACATTACCACCCACCTAACAACCAAAATTATTTTTGTTAAGTTTATTGTTGTTATTTTATAACAATTAGAAAAGATTTTGATGTAGGCCCATAATAGTTGTGCGCATTCTCAACTCCCTCAGCTCCGGGAGACTAGCTGCCGGGGACAGGCTTCCTTCTGCGGCCTTAGCCTCCCTCTATAAGGGTTTCCAACGATGTGCACAGTATGAATTATTTACTATATGTCTACGCGGGTCGTTTGTCTTTTAAATGCTCGTCAACAGCATAACTAGTTTATTGAACATAAAATTACCATTAACCTCGGATTTATACAGAAGAAATCCTAAAATGCTCTTTTCTTAGTGTGCCATAACTAGCTGTGTGTGTGTGTGTGTGTGTGTGTGTGTGTGTGCACGCGTGCCAGCGTGTTTTAATCCAACGATTAGTTACGGTTAGATTAGTTTTGTCTATGTTAATCGACAGGTAATAGTTCTCAACATTGTGTGAAGTTGATGTACTTTCCCTCGATCTCAATGAAATTTAATATCATGATAAATCTTAATAATTATTAGTCTTATCAATACAGCATAAGTTTATATAAATACTGTAGTTATTGTTAAAAATAAGTTTTATAGTAAAAACAAAATACCCCCGTCGTAGCAGACCTGCGTACTCAGCGAATTTCCAAATCAATAACATAATAATAATAATATATGACTAGTTTGATCATTATCTGTCAATAAATATGAGTATTATTTTCCTACTCTCCATAGATTAACATGGGAAAGAGTATGCAGGTTTGCTGCTGTGAGGAACGCTAAAAGTAGGTGTTCCTAGCATAAACAATTAATTTTTTACCATTTATATTAACTTTCATCAACATCTGTCCATAAATAAAGGAGTTTGCCTATTCACTATATGATTAATGTGGGAAAAGTGTATGCAGGTTTGCTGCCATGATAAACACATAAACTATGATTTTTAAGCATAAATGGATAGATCTCAACCACATGAAGCTAAATATCAAGTTTTATCCAAAAATATTGATTAATATGGGAAATATTAATTTTTCCCTATCCTCCATAAGATTAACATTGGAGGCCAACAATACAACATACTGTGTTTAGATTTTTTAATATCTCGGTAACCGTTGGAGATAGAGAAAACCTTTAAGGAACTTAATTGTGTAGTTTTTTAAGCTGATTCCAATGGTGAAATATAAAATTATAAATTTTTAAAAATTACATGTGAAAAACGCAAAAAACCCCATTTTGGGGTACAAAACCCCCCCAAACTACCCGTTCCCATTGACCGATATGTCTGGTTTACGAACTCGTCCGAGCATTTGTAGGAATACACGTCTCTACCAAATTTGGTCTCGATCTTCGGACCATTTTTACGAGAGTTATCGTGTTCACAGACATATATATATATATAAATTTTAACGACTATTGTTTTTGGACTCTGGGCACCTAAAGAAGAAAAAATAACATGGTCCCGGGCTTAAGTCTTGCCATGAGACCTACGGTAATAGCTTCTTCCATATGGGAAATTCGCTAAAAATGTTTAAAAATATGATATTTTTAAACGCGCAGTACTTTATTTCAGCTACCGATATCGAAGTATAAAATGTAATTTAAAGTTTGAATTTTTGTCCTTGAGGTTGTGAAACATGAAAAAATTCAACTGATATATTTTGAGCATGATTGCTATCTAGTAATCATGGATTTGAGAGGAAAAACTACTAAAACAGCTCTATATGATTATGCACAAGTGGTAAACATTAACCAACACCAGGTGATCGTGATTGCACTAGGGCTTCGACCGCCGATTTCTGGGGACAATATTTGAGTTTAAAAATATTCACATGAAAATGAGAAATGGAGCAGCGTTTATGAAGCGTAAAGGGTGGATACGAAAATGTACGGTTTTTTGTATTTGACAAGTTACTTTTTCTGACAGCTTCCGTTTACAAAAACTTAGAATAGAGAAGTATTTTCTTTACACCAAGTGCCCATAGCTGAATCAAAACTAAATTGGTATTATTGTTTATTGTTGGTATTACAATGGATTTTCACTCATCTGACGTTAAAAGCAGTATTACCTTTAACTGAAGAAGCTGGACCAGTTTAATATTAGGTCAGATAAAACATCTAAAACTTTAAATATTCTTCAGAATTATTACAATAAGATAAAAGGGTGCAGGTTAAAGCTTCGTTTTATATTCGTCAATCAATTAAGGGTGAAAAGATTGTTTTAATTGATCTAGAATCTTTACAACTATGCTCTGTATCATCGAAGTTTTATAAAGTATTTTTAAAAGGCGATGTTGATCAGATTGTAATATTTTGAAAAGTAATATAAGGTATTGTTTATTTACTTCCCCAGTAGCACATATCGTTGAGCCAATGCTGGAAAATGATCGCTAAATAGTAAGCCGACGGTTCGGCATGTTGGCCCTTTGATGGAATCACCGACCATTATCAATCAATGGCAACCGTAACCCAACAGTAAGCCAACCAAGTTACTGTGTTAAATGAAAAATATAAGTCCTATTGTGTTGCTTTCGGGAGGGTCTTATATGTGTCACAATTAGAAAATATAATAGTTTGTATAAATTATCACTGGTGTCAGGATTTATCTACAACTTTCTGGAATGAGAAATTCCAGGAGAAAGGCATGAAAATGCCTACCAAATGTTTCCTTTCCATACCGACAATAATACAACGTTGGACCTACGATGTGTCCAGCTGAGGCTATTTGGTTTTTTAAAGTGAGGTTCCACTCGTAAGGCCCTAGAGGTCCACCTCAAGCGCCTATAAAGAGTCGCCATAGCCTATCATAGCCCATAGAGTCATAAAGCCTATTTTAATAATTATAAGGAAGGATTTTTTTCAGTAGGTTGGGTTGGTTAAGATACCAAATTCAAAATTTGTCTTTTTCAATTTAGGTGAGTCAGGGAAATACTTATCTGTACATATGATGTTCCAATGATGACAAAACTTATTTTCGGCTATTCAACACTTGTCTTGTGTTTTTATGTGTTTATTTTGTTGCAGATTATTAATTAAAATAACAAATATAAAGATTAATAGGCCTGAAGTGAAAAATACTCTAAGACTAACCCCAATAAAATAAAGATGCCAGCTGTCCATGTTTGCGTGTATTGATGCTACACGCATATTCGAGTGTTTCATAATTCAAACAATGTCAGTGGGTAGTGGAGCCACGTCCATTCTATTGATTAGAGATATTGTAGTTTATTTCGTCATCGGCTTTATGTTTGTTATCTTTTCTTCAGATCAGTATTTTAACCTTTTTTCAGTTAGAGAAATTTAACCTATCTGACTCCTCAATTATTCTTCTTCGTATACATGGGAATAAATTATCTTATTGTTTTACTATATTTTTTGCTATTCGTATTTTAATTATTATGCACCAGTAAATTAATAGTAGGATTATTTATTCTTAAAGCAGTTGACTGATGTCGGTTGTACGGAAAGTCAGTATTTAAAATTGCGGAAAAGTCCTATTTGGCTTCAGTAACGTTTACACGAACAGTGGTACAGTTTACTTAATACATTCCTTTTTTATTATTTCAAAATGATTTTTGTATTAGTAACGAACGGTTTTTGGTATCTTGGTAAATCAAAATAAACAAACAACATTTTTTTCAACCCTAGGTCTTGTCTTGACGACCACGGTAACACTGTACCTCAATTTCCCACAGGACATATGATAAATACTAATCGAAGTGTATCCTGAATCTCTAGAGTATATATACTAGAGTATATATAAGTATATATACTTTTATCACTGACAGCCTATAGGCTGTCAGTGATAAAATTATGTTTCTAAACTGAAATAAATTACAACCGGAAGTACAAAGTAATGTCCACTGTCGAGTTGCTGCAGTCTGAGCACGAGACACTTCAACTCTGTTGGTTATTACGTAATATGAAGTATTTGCCCGCAGGAATAATGTTCCGCCCAGGTCCCAGGTAGTTGATCAACTCTCACAAGAGCGTCGCCCCGCGGCCACACTAGCGCCCCCTGTCGGACGCCACGGTAACCACTGCTCATTAGCCTCCACACATCTGATAGACAGCCTCTATTGTATTCTGTCCTGTATCGGGTTCTCTACCTCGGCCCGACGTTTAATTGCTACTTTAGTGATCGACTGAGAGATACAACAGTCCGTTATCTGACCGGACGTAGGTAAACTGTGGATACAGTGGCCAGGCCTCCACGTGCGATGCGCGACTGCTAGAAACGGACAAGCCGAGCTGCTTCATTTGTTCTGTAAAATGGTATCTTACAGTTCTGATGTTTTGAAAGTGTAACTATAGGTTTCAGGCTTCAATCGGTGCATGATTATCAATGTAACCTATAAATTCTTCCTAAATACTATGTTCATAAAAGTTTAACCAAAAAAAGTAAAAGCAAAATACTTTTTTACATTTTGTTATTTTTATAATGTTGAAATTCGCAAAAGGTTGCATGCAAGTTAATTAAGTAGGCTTGCCAGAATGCCATCAAAGTCAGTTTGAATGCCAGATGGCTGTCAAGTTAAGAAGTAATTGAACACCATTTTAATGCCATGTTCACGCCTAAAAACCAATCAATATGCTGCCAGCACCAGGAACACGTAGGCCTACCACCAGCTATCTCGGCGACGTGCGTGCGCGCGGCTTCATTTGTGGAATGTTTGCGAACCTTCTCATGCCAAAAGAACTTGTAAACCAAACCAGTGAACATGGAAAACGTGCAGCCGGCAAGATCTCGGAGTTGCCAATAAGTGTTTATTAGTACTGCCTACCTTGTACTGTCTCAGCTCATATCTTGAATTGATTGACACGTCCCAAGCAAAGATCGGTGGTCTATGTGGGTGCGCAGAGAATAAGTAAAAGAGGCTAGGCCTACCTCCTTCTTAAAAAAGTCCAACATGTTTCGATTAAAAACGCCAGTAAACGTCCACCTCCGTTATTGGGACATAATCAATCAAACAGTGGTAAACAATATCAGTTTTCCAATTTAATAATTAATTTGCTATAGATAAAAATATCATTAAACTAGTGTTGGTGAAACGGTAACATAAATATGCCGATATAATCATTGGCAATGTTAATGTCAAATAGAAAATAGAGAGAAAATTATATGTGCCAAACACGGTTTGTTGAATCGCAGCTTTTAGTATTTTCACTAACGAGTCTCATTTCACTTACTCGTATAACGACTGACCAGATACAGTGAACGGATAATGTTGAACGGATTTCTTTTGGTTTTTTTCTGATTGGGAGTCTACTTATGTCAAGTATTGTTAAACGTTATTGATAAAAATCCATCCTTTTAGCTTTTGCTTTTTATTCTCTTCACACTTTAATGCGTTTAAAAAGTAAATTTGAATAAAAACTGTGACTTTTATTTAAAGACATATAGCTATTCCAATTAGCATGATTAAATTGACAATAGTACACAGTAATATTAAGTTGTACATATTCATTTGAATGGACGTATACGGGATACATTTGACTCAACATTAGTCAAGTAATAGCCTATATCCAGCATACGGCTAGTTACTTAGTCAACTGTTCGTGTACAACAAATCACTGTCGTCATGTTTATCTCGTGTACTTATAAATAATTAAATACTCACCTGTTTACTGCCACGGCCATTGGCCATCTGGTCGATTAGGACAGCGCTAACAAGAATAAAGCTAAGAACATAATATACATAGCATAATAGCTATGCAGTATTATTAGTATTATTTACTAGCATAGTATTATGTATTATCTGAGATTTATCTTTGATCTTCCCTTAGAAGAAAAATACCCCCGTCGCAGCAGACCTGCGTACTCAGCGAATTTCCAAATCAATAATATAATAATAATAATATATGACAAGTTTGGTCAAAATCTGTCGATAAACATGAGAATTATTTGCCTATTCTCCATAAGATTAACATGGAGAGAGTGAGCAGGTTTGCTGCTGTGAGGAACACTGAAAGTAGCCATTTATACCATAAAAGATTTTATTTTTAACATTTATACCAACTTTAATCAACATCTGTCCATAATTAAAGGAGTTTGCCTAATCTCCATATGATTAACATGAGAAAAGGGTATGCAGGTTTGCTGCCATGATAAACACATAAACTTTGATTTTTTTAGCACAAATGTATGGATCTCAACCACATGAAGCTAAATATCAAGTTTCATCAAAAAATATTAGATAATAAGTGAAAAATTAATTTTTCCTAATCCTCCATAAGATTAACATTGGAGCCTCAAAATACAACGTACTGTGTTTAGATTTTCTTATATCTCGGTAACCGTTGAAGATAGAGAAAAACTTTAAGGAACTTAATTGTGTAGTTTTTTAAGCTGATTCCAATGGTGAAATATAAAATTAGAATTTTTTAAAAATTACATGTGAAAAACGCAAAAAACCCCATTTTAGGGTACAAAACCCCCCCAAACTACCCGTTCCCATTGACCGATATGTCTGGTTTACGAACTCGTCCAAGCATTTATAGGAATACACGTCTCTACTGAATTTGGTCTCGATCGGACCATTTTTACGAGAGTTATCGTGTTCACAGACACACATATATATATATATATATATATATATATATATATATACATATATATATATAAAATTTTTAACGACTATTGTTTTTGGTCTCTGGGCACCTAAAGAAGAAAAAATAACATGGTCTCGGGCTTAACTCTTGCCATGAGACCTACGGTAATAGCTTCTTCCCTATGGGAAATTCGCTAAAAGTTCAAAAATAGGCCTTCTTCGGCTTCACAGACGAAGCTCTATTTTGGCGTTATATTTTAATAGGCCCTTCCAAGGTGGGAAAAAGCCTGAGTTGGGGTTTTAGTGGGTTTAAGTCTCATACACCGGAGTGTGACGTTTTCCTCCCTGAAGGTGCGTAATAATATAAGTACAGTATAATGTAACTCCTTAATGTTTAGAATTGTTCGACAATACTGATTTGATTTTAAGAATAAATTAGACTTTTTGTTAATATGAAACTCTTACTACTTGATGACCGTTAAATTGTTTTAATTGTTCATTACCTTCTGAGAAAATTCGAATAATACGATGTTACGAATACAATTTATATTATTCTTATCCTACAGTTAGGATGTGTGTCATCCAATAAAGCATTACATAATTTCTTTGTACTTGTATTTTCCTGTATGACTTGACTATATGCTTTCCTGTTTTTGTATTTACTTGTATGAATTATATTTTTTACGTTAATTATTTTACTTTTTTATATCTTTCTAGTGCGTCACTAAAATGTATGCCCGTATATCCATCTCAATGAATGTCCCCGTAATGTTCTTACCAAGCTTGAATTGATAAAAAATACAGTTATTCTTATTATTAATTATGCCCCTTTTCTTAGATAGAGTTATGGATTAAATAGGTTGATAGTTGGGATCTTCTGAAGAGGCTACAAAAAAAAGAGTTCAGGTTTGTGTACGACATTACGCCATTGACTGTTGGGCTATTTATTAACAGTTCCTGTCTAAGGAATATGTCAGCCTTAGTCAGATACAAGACTACAAAATCGCGCCACAATCATATTACACTCATTTCCTATTCATACTTGGAATCAAATACCTTTCTGGATAGGTTACTATTTCAGTTAAAACTATTAAAAGTACTGTAACACGACCTTGTATCAGTAAATAGAGCTAAGGTTATAGTATAAGCCTACTGTTAATAATTCTACTGTTAACATTGACGTAAATGGTTATACCTACTACAAGTAAAACAGATCAATTTTGTTTCGCTAAAAGCGAACAAATATTAAAATGTTTTGTAATATTAAACTTTAAAATACAAACATGAGTAGCTATCAAATTCAGTTTCCTGCGTAATGTGAACACATAATTCATAATTAATCATGTGGAATCTTGTTTTGAGCTTGCATCTCTGTGGGGAAAACCGGAGTTATAATTAAAGTAATCTAATCTATCCTGTGATACAACAATAAACGTATTCCTCGTGTGTAGAGTCTCCGACATGACCTAATAGTATGTTTGTATTTTTCTCAGAATCTAACTGTAATATTATGAAAGTGGTAATAACCACTCAAGGGGGTGGCGACTCATGATACGGTTAATTATGGAGGAAACACCCTCCCACCCCCAGAGGAACTTACTCCATTACTCCATGGTTAATACTTCCATACGTAATAATGCATCTTATGTTATACTGTACAAGATAAAAATACATATTAACTACTCTAACTACTCATAGCAACAACAAAACTATCAAGGCGTTCGTTTTAAGCAATATTGTTATTCCTATTCTTGAGACAAGGACCCAAATTGCACGGGTATTTAAAGCGGGAATGAGAAAACCCCCAAATACGAACTGTTTCACATGGGCAAGCTATAAAAAATAAAATGAATAAATCTAATGACTTTCCATAACCCTGAACTCACTGGCTTGAAACTCTACGGGATTCGCACAATTGTAACGATTTTATTCATAAAAGTGTTGTTTTGAATTATACCAATTGTTAAAAGTAAAATTAAATTGATTGATTGATTGAGATTGATTGAAAACTCTAATAAATCTTTTCCTAGAATTCATAAAATAAATATAAGTCTGTATTAAGCTGTTGATTCAATAGTATATCAATATCGCAATAGTGTTCTACCAGTCTAATCTAAAATCAATGACATTAGCCTGAACAACCATGGCGATGGTGCAATGGTGATGGTGATGCTGGAGTCTGGGGCGGCGCTTTGTTCCTGCCGAGATGGTTATCACTTCACAGATCACATTACATTCCGCATCATTACTTTCGGTTATAATTCATCATCCATCACTTCGCCACCCGATCGATAACAAACTATCAACTTAACTCCGTGCTCTATAAGTGTCAGTTGTTATAGGAGAATCGGTCACTAACGAATGGTTCTCCATATCTTTTATTTGGGTCAGTTTTATTGTAAACTAGCTGACCCGGCGAACTTCGTAACGCCTCACAGTAAACACATGTTAACTTTAAGATTGGCCATGTTCTGAAGTCGAATAGCAATACGGCATCATTGTGAAAGGTTATATATTCTGGGTCGCTGCATAGTGAATAACAATACTGAAACAATAAAACATATTAATATCATTCCCATAAAACAAATAAATCTGAGTGGATTAATTCACAATTTTCAAATCCAATCCAAACCCAAATGAACCCTAACTGTAATACGGCTTTTATAGGAAAGATATACAACAGCTGATTATTATAATAAACGTAATAATATAAACATTGTAATTATCATATAAACACGTGACTTTAATCAGACACAAAATAAAAATATAAATACATAATCCCCCAAAACCGTTAACTATTAACGTGGTGAATAAAGCTGTTCATTTTTTACAGTACACATTTACTTCATAGTTTAACATTAATGAATGATTCAGATGGCATTGGATAGTAAAGCATACGGTATTGCTAATGGAAAGTAAACCAATCAGCTGTAGCTAAGAAATCAAATGTTTTCATTGTAGACAATTTGTAAACAAACTTACTCTCCATAAGGTTAACATTAGAAATTTAAAACGCCATAAAATGGACACTCATGGGGGTTTCGAAAATATTTTTTCACTAGAACCTTCCCGGACACATATAGAGCAACTTCCTAAAATGTCATGGCGATCGGATGAGTAGTTTGGCAACGCATAAAGGACATACATACATACATACATACATACATACAGACAGGCATACATTCAATTTTATATATAGAGATAAAACTTTACAAGGATGGTATATGACGTTCCTTTAATAAATAAAGTATATAAATAATCATCTATTGACGATATTTCAATATCATGACAAAAACATATTTTGATATACGACACGATAATTTTATATTACAACGAATATAAAAGATAATTATTAACTTTAATGGACTAACTACATATTTGTACCCTTGGTGAAATCTTAAATAGTTTATAATTAATGAATAATAATGCTAATTAATTACTTAAGCTTGGTATTTCATAACCGCAATGAGTGAAACGGATTTCAAAATAATCCAGATCACAGTTGCTCTAATTATAAAAAGGCAACTCCAACCAGTGTTACAGTAACTCCAGTGATGAGTACGAAAATGATATTAGTTAGAGCATCATATAAAATTAGTTATTCCGTATCGATACAAATAATGTGCGAAAAAGTCATAGAAACCTTTGAAAAGTACATTATTGTACTAATAAATACCAGGTAATATTAATTATTATATTTTGGATCCAAAGGGTTTCAAAGCTACACGCAATTTTTATAGATCTATACCCGATTCCTCAGTATATTCAACTCTCTACTTATTTCACCATACATATATTTCACTGTTAATTGAACAGCTCTGTAAAAAGATTAGTTCATAAAGATTAAGAACAGTTCCGTCTTATTGGCAGTTCTCGCCGTCCCTAGTCTCGCGCAATGGTCTGCCCGCATAGGATGTATATGTATACTCTGACACTTTTTGTGTTAGTAGGTGAGTTCTAAAATCATGCTATTGAAAAATAAATTTTATTTTTAACAATGAAAATATTTATTTACCGTAGAGTGTTACTCTATATTGTTTTTATCGAACATTTATTTGGGCTAATACTATACCAAGTATTAAAACTGAATTTACATAATATTAATCTATATCACTAAAATATAAAATTTCAGGCCTACCAATTTTACTAAATTAAAAAACTTTACTTTATTTGCTACATATAAATGATTATATTATTACCCATTGAACGTCCCCTGGAACTGCATTCATAGTGCTTTATCAAAATAATTGTAATCATGGGAAATTGTGTTGGTGGATTCAGCGATAGAGTCAATCGTTAGATATAGTTTTTACATATTAATTTCTATAATTGCCATGATAAAAGTGCCCAGAATTTTAAATTTACTGTATCCTATATTTTTAAACTCAGGGATCCAGAGTTTGTAAACAAATAACAACAATTTTCAAAGATTATTTAAGATTATTCAAGAATATTCAAGATTCAATATTCAAGATTATTCAAGAAGATTTTCAAAGATTCTATTATAGTTGAAGATTAAAGGTGCAAAGGATAAGGTGGAGGCCAACTCATCTGATACAAATTATTTTATAAATTACTAGCTGACCCGGTGAACTTCGTAACGCCTAACAGAAAATACATGTTTTAACTTTAAGATTGTCCATTTTGTGAATTCAAATAGCATTGCGGCTTCGTTGTGAAAGCTTTAAATATTTAACAGCTGATTATTATAATAAACCTAATATGTATAAACATTGTGATTATTTTATTTGGCAAAAATATAATCACGTTTCTTTTAATCATACAGAAAATTAAAAAATATTTAAATGCAGTACATATTCCCAAAAACCGTAAACTATTAACGTGGCGAATAGTGCTGTTCATTTTGTACAGAACATATTTACTTCATAGTTTTACATTAATGAATGATTCATATGGCATTGCATAGTAAAGCATATTGCTAACGGAGAGTAAACCAACAGCTGTTTTAAGAAATAAAATGTTTTTATTTTAGAAAATTTTGTAAACAAACTTAGTCCTCATAAGGTTAACATTAGGAATTTAAAACGCTATAAAATGAAAACTAATTGAATTTATGGAAACTGAATATGCCTAAAGCATGACCGGAGCAGACACGAATTCAAAAACTCAAAGATCATTAAAATCGGTCCAGCCGTTCTCGAGTTATAATGCGTGTAACTAACACGACTTTGTTTTATATATTTAGATCATTTGTTTATAAAATACAATTGTAAAACCCTTAAAAATTTTTTCTGACGAAATACATTCTATAAATAATTCAATCAAAGCCATGTTATGTTATGTATGCTGCCAATAAACTACTTGCAACTACCAAAATTAATAAGTAACAAGTAATTAGAAGCTATTTCAATTAGTACATAAACTAAGTAATGGGTCTGAGAATTGTTTTCTCACTTGCATTTTCGTTCCACGATACTTATGATATGACATTTAAACATTGAGAAACCAACCGGTCAAAGCAGTTTCTGTTATGACAGGAATGCCCAACAGAGATTATACATACAGTTATTGATGAAGTAAGTATAGGAGATTAGGTGGATAAGTAGTCGGCACTTTGAGCGTGTAATCATCTCTAAATTATAGCGACCGATTTATTATTAAAATAACGTAATTACCACAGTTATAACTTAGTTTCATCGCACTTAATGCCGCATAAAAAAAATCATTAAAACAAACAAGTTTTCCAATGTTATTTATTTTTAATATTTTTCGTCCGCAAATAATGTCTGGGTAACTATTTACTTTGATTAAAGTTTTAGTATTAATTATATTAATACATCAAGGAATTTTATGTATGAAAAATTAAAAACGGGGTTTCCCAATTTATATATGTGCAGCAGGACTCCTGTTCTGATGAGCATAGATGTCCGTAAAAAAGTTAATTTTCGTGTTTAAAAATATACGTAAACAAGAAATTGGAGATGTTAATCTAGAAAAATATACACGGAAGAAAATCAGACCCATGGAATTAAAGTATATACTTTGATCTAGTTTAATATTTTAACTGCAATAAGCCTAATAGTGTTCTACAATGTAGAATTAGAGTTATCAGTGGTCCTATAACACTAATTGTATATCGGTGGTTGAAGAAACGGCTAAGCTGTAACGGAGCAACAAGTCGCGTGAGATGCAGGGAACCTCCCCCGGTCGGCATCGGCCAAAAACCAGCATTCTGTAATACTGTCGGGCGTTATTGTAAACATGTTTAGTTGAGATTCAATGTAATACTGTATTACAGCCATACAATTGTTAATTACGGAAACAAAAAATTTGTATTACAGAAACAAATTGTGGTGTTATTGTTGAAATTTATTCTTTGAACACGGAGCGAGTGACAATATTTGTGATATATTGCGGAGTATTGGGTGTACTTAGTATGTTTGATTACAGTTGACAAAAATTTAATAACACAGAATTAAAGCAAATATTAAAATAAACAATACATCCATTCCTAATGATATACATTGCTTTATTCATATTCATAGGTACTAAACAAACTTGAATTAGTTTACCAAATGTTAATTTAACCGCATTAAATTTTATCTTAATATTCGTACAAAATATAGTATACATAAAAACAAGTATCTCCATATTTATGAAGGTTATTAGCTAAGTAATGGTTTCCGTACATTTTAAAGTCTATCAATATTGCAGCAATAGCACAGGTATCATTTGAAATTGAAAAGGGAGTAAAGTTTACAACATTATCAAACGTAAATAATTCTGGTTAACTAACAATAGCATACTGGTAGCACGGGTAGGCGGACTGCTAAACCCCCCATGATGATCTTTCTCTGTATCGCGGACAAAACAGTGTATAAAATATGTCTTTCCCGGCGGTCGTCTTCGCCCACGGAGCTGCGCGATCTGCGACACGGACAGAGGCACTGCCGCGGGCTCCAGGGGGCACGGGAGGTGGGACTAAGTCTAATTGAGGACTAACACTCTTCAATTAAGCAACTGATACGTACAATTTTTTGGTATAAGCATAATAATGATGAAAAACTAAACACGGATCATTGAAACTCAAAGATAAAAAATACCATAGGTCTTTATGGCAGGGGCCTAGAACGCTCAACATGCAGAATCTGAACCAAAGATAAATAATGTTTTTAAAGGTCACTATTTTTAGATGGGCGAAATATGTATAAGTATTTATAAATATTGAATAATTTATTCGCTCTTTCCATAAACCTATAATATAATAGGACAAATTATAATTTGTCCTGTAAAAAAACAATGTTACAACAACAAAACAATGTTGTTACAAAACAAAAACAATGTTGTTATAGTTGTGATCATCAATGTTGGTTTTCGTGATATACGTGCCTCACAACATCGCTCGACACAATCAGCGCATCATTTATAGTAGTTTACTATCTATTTTTAGTCAAAGTTGAAATCCCAGTATGATTATTTTTATCACTGGAAAGGCACACACATATAGGCAGCGAGGACATAGACTAGCCCAATTTTTATCTATTCATCAATATTTTTCATTTTTTTACTATGGTCTTTGGGTCACTGATTAACGTAAGAGGACTAATATACATTTTTATGTAACTTGTTCCTCGAACGATTCCCTAGTTTTTAATAATACTGTAGTTTGTTAATTTATCAAACTACAGCTGTTTCTTAGTCATTTTAAGCAGCATTATGCCAAACATGATGATAGCTTTACAAAAAATATTGTTGTATTGTAATTGTTATAAAGATCGTAGCTCATCATGTAAAAAATCTGATTGAACACATCAGCAACATATTTTTGCTGGATGTATATTCTGAATGTTCACCTGAATTAGGTGATTTTTGATTTAGTAACAGACATATCTGATTTTGTTCTATGATGCTAAAAAGGTCTGTTCTAAACTATACTCTTATATATTCGATTTACTTTGATACTTTTATTTTAGTTTTAATTGACTAAGCCTAATGTAACACTTAAGTAATTCAATAAAGTTCTTGATTCTTGATTTTTAGAATGTTTGTTTGACATCGTAATGTTGGTTTCGTCATACAAAACGTTAGGTCTATTGGAACAACACAGAACAATTTTTATGAACTTATAAGTGGTCAAGTATACTGATTTAGGAAACGGCGCGAGCTGCAGGCTTCCGGCGTATCATCAGTCATAGTTAATGTTCATATTTACATCAATATTTTTGGTCTGATAATTTGATTAAACCTCAACAAAACAGCTGAATAGGCAAAAGGTTCACTAGAAGGACAATATATATTAAACCTGTTATTTAAATATAATCATTAAGTTACTACAACTACAAAATTTAAACATAAACCAGTTGTTACTTGACGCAAGGAATCTTGTAACACACGCCACCCATGGTCGACTGCCAAGTGATTGTGGAAAATGAATAGTCGGTTGCTTCCTTGCCACGAGGTAAATTTACAGGACAGTTAGAAACATGAAACATTAAATATGCTAGAGAATTACCTTGGGCGATTCCTGCAATTTTTGTTTAATATGTATACCTTATAGTTGTGTAAATATGGATGCGTAAAAGAAAAAAACTAAAAGATAGCTTTTATAATATGCTGTATTTATTAACTGAGTATTATAATAACCCATTGTTGGACCATAACGTTTACGGATATTTATAACTGTAGGCTATACGGCTGCTGCTACGATAAATGTGTTTATTTCGATGTAGTTCACTAAGAAAAAAAGGTAAAGAAAATAATTTAACAATAACTATCATTGAGATAATTATCATCATACACTTTAAATCATTATCTAAATATATACAACAGAGTTGTGTTAGTTACAACATTTATAACTCGAGAACGGCTGGACCGATTTTAATGATCTTTGATTTTTTTTATTCATCCTTGCTCCAAGTAGGCTATAACGATATTCAGTTTTGTATTTAGGGCAGAGCTCCATTGTCTAAAAAAAGACTAGATGCATTTTGATCATATGTGCACATCAATTTAAATGTTTTATTGACAGCTGATTTTGTGTTGCATTTTTTTCACCAGTTGACAGATAACTTTATTTATTTTATTTTTAACTAGCTGACCCGGAGAACTTGGTAACGCCTGACAGTAAATACATGTTAACTTTAAGATTGGCCATGTTCTGAAGTCGAATACCATTACGGCTTCATTGTGAAAGGTTATACATTCTGGGTCGCGGCATAGTGAATAACAATATTGAAACGATAAGACATATTACTGTAATAACATTCCCATAAAACAAATAAATCTGAGTGGATTAATTCACAATTTTCAAATCCAATCCAAACCCAAACCAAATCTAACTGTGGTACGGCTTTTGCAGGAAAGATATATTTCCTACAACAGCTGATTATTATAATAAACGTAATATACATAGTATAAGTAATATACATAGTAACATACATAATATGCATAGTATAAAAACATTGTAATCATTTTTTATTTGGCCAACATATAATCACGTGACTTTTAATCAGACAGAATAAAAAATATAAATACATAATCCCACAAAACCATACAGAACATAGTTACTTCATAGTTTTACATTAATGAATGATTCATATGTCATTGGATAGTAAAGCATATTGCTAACGGAGAGTTAACCAGCAGCTGTTTTAAGAAATTAAATCAAATGTTTTGATTTTAGAAAATTTGTAAACAAACTTATTCCCCATAAGGTTAACATTGGAAATTTAAAACGCTATAAAATGAAAACTAATTGAATTTATGGCAACTGAATATGCCTAAAGCATGACCGGAGCAGAGACGAATCCGAAAAATCAAAGATCATTAAAATCGGTCCAGCCGTTATAATGAGCGTAATTAACCCGACATTGTTTTATATATTTAGATTTTGATGTATTGCAATATCCGTGAATTTTACATTACATATGTATAAATAGATTGATGAGAGGTGTGTTGACTTATATTGACTTGATTTATGGACAGGCTAAATATGATTTCTGGCAATTTATTAAATGAGAAATATTTTGGTAAGAATTATGTAGATAAATATTATATCATATGATAATAATGACTTTCTGGGGAAGGGTGATGAAATGATTATTTTGAACACACACACACACACACATATATATATATATATATATATAATGACTATATATATAATGATATATATATATATACTAATTATTTAAAGACATAAGGAATAATTTTACGATATTTTAACAAACTTAATATTAAATAATGAAAGGTTACATGAAACACTACATAGTAAAATAGCTCACAATATGATCGCAGAACACAAATAATTACTTAGATGAGAGATTGACGACAACGCCAGTGTGCGAGTGCGACGACGATGTAGCTACCTACTACTGTATACATAACACGTGCACCAGCAAAGTGTAGGGGAAAGTCTCGGACCACCACATTAACATTGTAGCTGGAGAAAAACGTCGGGTCGTTAACCATAATAATAACTAAACAGCGTGACATGTCCTTGGATTAGGTGATATATACTAAGTATGTTTTCCAGAAGGGCATTGCAAGTGGCTCCCTGGGGCATTATAGTGGTTTACGGCCGCCGGGGCTAAGCACGATAACTATAACGAGCTCGCTGATGGCATAATTAAGCCAGAGTATCGACTAGAGACCGATATATCGTTCCTAACGTAGTATGAAAGTCGTAACCATACAGTTAACCCGACATTGTTTTATATATTTAGACTTTGATGTATTGCAATATCCGTGAATTTTACATTACATATGTATAAATAGATTGATGAGAGGTGTGTTGTCTTATATTGACTTGATTTATGGACTGGCTAAATATGATTTCTGGCAATTTATTAAATGAGAAATATTTTAGTAAGAATTATGTAGATAAATATTATATCATATGATAATAATGACTTTCTGGGGAAGGGCGATGAAATGATTATTTTGAACACACACACACACACACACACACACACATGTATATATATAATGAACTAATTATTTAAAGACATAAGGAATAATTTTACGATATTTTAACAAACTTAATATTAAATAATGAAAGGTTACATGAAACACTACATAGTAAAATAGCTCACAATATGATCGCAGAACACAAATAATTACTTAGATGAGAGATTGACGACAACGCCAGTGTGCGAGTGCGACGACGATGTAGCTACCTACTACTGTATACATAACACGTGCACCAGCAAAGTGTAGGGGAAAGTCTCGGACCACCACATTAACATTGTAGCTGGAGAAAAACGTCGGGTCGTTAACCATAATAATAACTAAACAGCGTGACATGTCCTTGGATTAGGTGATATATACTAAGTATGTTTTCCAGAAGGGCATTGCAAGTGGCTCCCTGGGGCATTATAGTGGTTTACGGCCGCCGGGGCTAAGCACGATAACTATAACGAGCTCGCTGATGGCATAATTAAGCCAGAGTATCGACTAGAGACCGATATATCGTTCCTAACGTAGTATGAAAGTCGTAACCATACAGAGCGGATAAGTGTTTATGATAAGTGTTTAAGCTTCAATATTATTACTTAAAACTAGATTAGTTAATCTAGAATACCCCCAATAGTCTCTAGGCTCTTACATGGAATGACGTCAACATGTTACCAGTTTAAAATGTCTTTCAAATTATTCATAGAAAAGTCCAAATTTTTTTTATTTATCTAATGGGATGAATACGATAGTATGTATATAGAGTGGATATATTCCTTTTTGGGTCCCGTGAATCCAAAAGAACGAGTTTCAAAGTGATGTCTGTCCGTCCGAGTGATATGTTTACCATATCTCCAGGCTTTTTCATTTTTAGAGTTTCTGGTTGTTAAGGGTAATAGTTCACCCCTAAAAACCCTTAAAAACGTGAAAATCCAAATTTCTCAAAAACGGCCCGAACAGTTTTCATTCAAATTTGATATTTTATATTGCACATGGTACTAAATAATATGACACCACCCGTATGTCAGAAAAATACGGTTCAAAAGATATGGAATTTTAAATGTCAAAAAATCAATTTTTTTAGTTTTCCGCAAAAGCAATACAGGTAAACTATGATTTTTACTAACATAATTAAAAAAACTAAACAATTTAGTATTTTGAATTATTTGTCTACGACCAACGATTTCAGTGAAAAGTTAAATTTAATTATTAATTCAGTAAATTGTCTGATAGCACCCAATGTTATTCTTATGAAGAATATTAAAAATAAATTTCGCCTTATTTTCCTTGAAATCTGGTATGAAGCGTAAGGTCAAATCACCCTAAAAACCTACTCAAAAATCTAGTTAGTACCGGGGGGTGGGGGTCCCCCCCATAAAATTGTAATAATTAATTTAGTTCTGTTTCTCGTGTTGTTATTTTCAGAGAAATTGGATGATAAACAATAAATTAATATTAAATCACATTTGGAAAAGCTTTAAGGGATATTATGATAGTTTTATTACAAATTGTCATTTTTAAATTTACTTAGGGGAGAAAGTATGTGTCAGTCCACTGATACCGTTAATTAATTTCACTTAGCCTACCAGACTATATTAGCCAGAAATCCTATACGTAATCTAAACACAGCAACATCCACTTGGGTATGTATCACCTTTGATTTTAATGGTTATTTTTATCTTACAATATTAATAATCCTTCAAGAGATTGTTTAAACTGACGGCTTCTTTCTCGTACTCTTAGTACGAGTAGTAACAGTACTGAGAATTGACAGGAACAACCTCACAAACATCTTGTTTCGAAACATTTCCGTCTATTTTAGACCGAGGATTAGAATTCCAGCTTGCCTCCACGGGTGGTCAGTGCTCAGTGCTCAACGAGATGATCTCTTGATCGTATTAGTTCTAATGCAGGAGTACGCAAGCTCGTCAAATAAATACTAACACCGTCCAATGTTTACGGGATTGAGATAAGTTTTACCTGTGTTCGTTGGTTGTTGGTGTAAAATTTCAATCAACTGAAGCTACAGATTTTTCACACAATACATAATTGTGTTTATAACATTAATTTTATTTTTGGGCCATTCATTTTGGCGTCATTATTATCACAACTGCATCACAAACTTTACATCTTTTTTTGTTAGCATTGTCATTATTCTAAGTTCAATTACTTAAAAAAATTTAATAAATAAATAAAAATATAATAAAAACATACTGTATTTACTTCCCTGTGGGAAATAGGTTAGATCGTGGATATGTCTAATGGGAATGTTTTCAGTTTCATTCAAACAGTTTTTATTATAACTATATAACGGCACTTCTGTTAAACAGTTCCACTACGAATGGAGATGTTAATAATTGATAGTTAAATAGATAATCATACGTTAATTATGTCTTGGAAAAGGTAGGCCTAGTATCGAAATAAGGATGGACTATTTTGAAAATGTTCCAGTCGTAAGGAAATGCACAAGTACGAAGCATTATGGGAAGACGGGATGAGATACGGTGTTCTGTAAGCCTAGCAGGCCTGAGGCCATGACAGGTTTGGTCACCAACAGAAGTGTAGTGCGGGCGACAACAATGGTGTCCCACGTGCTCATTATGTAGCATTAGCGGCCTACTGCTGCTTCCTAGCAAGAATATTGTATGACAAGGCGTTTACCATAACTGCCCTGTTAACTGTTTTATTTGTTTGAAATTAAATGTACATTACAAACGACCACATTATCAAATTTTGTCTTCGTAGACGTATAGTAAATTAACGAACACAGAATTATTCCTCCTTAATACATATTTTCAATTATACAGACCCCTTATCAACTTAACATTATAAATCACTCCTCTCTATTCTTTGAATATTACTATGTATTTATTATTGTAATAGTTGTAAACTATACAATTAATTCTTCTTTTTAGCGAATTTCCCATAGGGAAGAAGCTATTACCGTAGGACTTAATGGCAAGACTTAAGCCCGAGACCATGTTATTTTTCGTCTTTAGGTGCCCAGAGGCCAAAAACATAATTTTCGAGATCGTTAAAATTTTTAAAAATGGTCCGATCGGGTCCAAATTTGGTAGAGACGTGTATTCCTACATTTGCTCAGACGAGCTCATAAACCAGACGTATCGGTCAATCGGGACCGGTAGTTTGAGGGGTTTTGTACTTAAAAATTGGGGTTTTTGCGTTTTTTATATGTAATTTAAAAAATTTTCAGATTTCATCTTTCACCATTAGAATTAGCTTAGAAAACTACACAATTTAGTTTTTCTCTATCTCCAACGGTCACCGAGATAAAAAAATCTAAACACAGTACGTTGTATTTTGAGGCTCCAATTTTAATCTCATAGAGGATAAGGAAAAATTAATTTTTTCACTTATTAACCAATATTATTGGATAAAACTTTACATTTAGCTTCATGTGGTTTATTTTCATCCATTTATGCTTAAAAATCATAGTTTATGTGTTTATCATGCAGCAAACCTGCATACTCATTTCCGATGTTAATCGTATGAAGAATAGGCAAACTCCTGTTTTTATGGACAGATGTTGGATAAAAGTTGGTATAAATGTTAAAAATAAAATTTGTTTGATGGTATAAATGCCTACTCTCAGTGTTTCTTACAGTAGCAAACCTGCACACTCTTTCCCATGATAATCTTTTGGATAATAGGCGAATAAATCTCATGTTTATCGACAGATTTTCTCCAAACTTGTCTTATAATATTATTATTATTATATTATTGATTTGAAATTCGCTGAGTACGCAGGTCTGCTGCGACAGGGGTATTGTAAAATCGAAGAGTTCGTGCTATTATTAAACTAGATTTTTTTTGTCATTTTAAATATTTTCATGACTACTTACATTCTGCTCGACTTATTAGTAGAATAATTACATCGAAAATATAATGAATAAAAATTAAGAACATTTTTCTGTTGCCGAAGGATTTATAACTTTAAATTAAGTACGAATGCTGTTACACACCAATATGTGTGAAGTACATGTGTTAAAAGTTAACTTCAATCAGTCAGTTAATCAGTCAATCAATGACATTATTAGCTTTTTTAAGTATATAGAAAACAACTTGTTACCAACCACCAACACTTGAGAAAGTTTAAGTGTTACCTCAATATAAGAAGCAGATTTTTATTGTAAACTCATCGTGAAAGATGGAAAAAACCACGAGTTCTGTATTTATGGCTTAACAACGAATATATAGTATTACTCATTCTCAGCAGGCGGTATCAAGTTATTGAGTGAATAATTTAACCGCTATGCAGGCCTTGTCTGGCATTAATATAAAGTCAGGGCCAGTTATCGCGTTAAAAAGGTACTTCACAGTAGTGCTGGTGTAATTGTTTGCTTTAACTTTTTTAATTTTTTGACTTTTAAATTTTTACCTCAAAAAGTGTTTAAAATATTTCAGGCTTAATTTGTTTAGTATATTGTGGTGTCATATTATATATTTTAGGTGTTCACTCTACATTAAGGAAATGATAAGGCAATGGTTCAAGAATATATTTGTAAAACTTTATAAAAATAGCTGATCTTTTATAAATTTTAATGAATTTTTAAATGATTTTTAACCATTGAATATCACTATTTATGAAGCTTCATGTGCACCCTCTAGATGTAAATATGGTATGGTAACAATAGATGCCTTAATACTTACTTACTCTTACTCCCATGGCCATGAGTACCCAAGATGGTACTTGGCCTCACCAACCAGCTGCCTCCACTGCTGCCTGTCTCTTGCGGTTTCTTCTGTTGTTCCCATCTTGGCCATGTCTCTTTTGACTTCATCTTTCCAGCGCTTTTTGGTCTGCCTCTGGGTCTCCTTCAAAGGGTTCTATCCCATATGTTATATAACAAGCTTGGGTCCTCTCTTCTAATGACGTGGCCAGCCCATCTCAATCTTCTACTTCTGGCTTCTGCCACTATGTCTGGCTCTTTAAAAAGATGTCTAATTTCTTGGTTACGCTTTATCCTCCAAGTATCCCCTTCTCTTGTTGGCCCAACAATTTTACGTAATACTTTTTTTTCGAAAGTGATCAACTTTTTTTCTGCTTTCTTATCCAACACCCATGTTTCAGCTCCATAGAGGAGTATTGGCCTAATTATCGTTTTGTACACTCTTAATTTTGTGTTGTAAAATAAGATTTTTGACTTTATTATTTTGTTCAGTGCATACAAACTCCTGTTAGCAAGGTTTATTCTGTTATTAATTTCAATGTGCTCATCACTTTGCGAGTTAATTATAATTCCTAAATATTTAAAACAGTCTACCTTTTCAAAACTGCTTTCAGTGTCAGCTATATTTAGCTCCTCATCTTCATCTCTTCCAAATTTAACCAGTTTTGTTTTATTTTCATTTAATTAGATCCATAACACTAATAACGTTAAATATTATCCCATACTCACCACCAGGGTGGATCAACGTTGCTTGAGTTAAACATCACTTATACCATATTGATATTGGCATCTATTAAGATGCCTTAATAGATGCCAATATCAATTACTTACTAAGTATTTTCTTAAGATTATAATTATTAAGATTAACTATTATACTTACTGATAAAAACAACATATGTATATATAACTAAATATTACTTATTACTAGTCAGGTAGTCCCTTAAACGTTGATCTGAGTAAGTCAACCGTTCCTACGCGGAGTTCGGAACCCCCATAACTCCATGAGCGGTTGGTCGCCCTGACAAGCTGCATGACTGACGCCGCACAAGCCATAGGACTACATCACTGCCCATGGTGTTGGACAGTTGAGCTATTCAACGTAATTGAACAATTAAAGATTCAGAAAATATTACGAGGAGTAATATAATCAAAAAGAGCAACTTAGAAAATTGTTATGTGAGCCTATAATTAGAGTCCACCAATATGCACAAATACGAATAAATGTAATAATATATCTGTTTTAAAATATTGCTCTAATATAGTTTGGTGAAGGATAAGACATGATAATTCGTCATATTTGAATTACTTGCTAAATACTGAATTACTACTAACTATTAATCAGTTTGTAATGGGAAGATGTTTGTTTTGCAGATGGAGCGATGACGCGGTACGAGAGGGGTCAAAGGTCTGTTCTGTGTCTTCAGCTGACGATTGTTACACTAATTACACCGTGATGTGGTCCATCGATCATCACGCCTCACTCTCTCTCTCTCTCCCACTCTCTCACTCCCTCACCTACACCGGCCCTGGTCCCCTAGTTATGTCCGTGATATATCATCATGACGAACGATCTCGCCCGTTTGAGATGTATTACGTGGTAGGCGTCTGATACAAATCTCTCGGGGAAAGGAAACACTACAACTCTCACTCACTAAGCTACACTCAACTACACTCAAGTTCACTAAGCACCTCGACAAAGAAATATTAATTGTTAAAATTATTCACATTCCTGCTAATTGGTTCAAAAATGGAAAAGTTAATGGCAAAATGTTTAACTGTTGAAAAATAAATAATTATTGTGACCAGTCGATTTCCTATATCTTCTAAAATGTTTCTTTAAAACAAATCTTCGCTTATTTACATTGAATAATCTATTTTATACCACATAGTTTTGATTTAAAATTTGACTATAAAATTCGTAAATGTTTTTTGATGGTATTCAAGTATTCAAATATTTGACAGGCATCCAAGCAATTTAAAATGCGCTTAATTAACCTGTATGTCTTTTCATCTAATTAAAAATAGCTTTAACGTTTTTTTAGAAACTTTCCATTTGGAAATAACGCTAGTCGTATCACCGTCGTAGTCGTATCACCGTCGTCCTAGGGCAATACCGATGGCCTCGGTAAAATCTTCAGATGAAAATGTTTTTCGCTTTGTCGATTTGTCTCAAAAAGACAAAAAAATGTATTACTTTAAATCGTTGCTCTATGTTAAAAGGTTGCTGAGATATACATGGTTAGTACAAATCTAGATACTCCAAGTGTTGCATGGATCAAGTGAGTTTGACCGAACATATTAAAGAAATGAAAACGATTTTTTATGTATGTATCACTGTTTAGCACCCACCCGAAATTGGAGAATTTTCAGTAAATAAAAAATTTCACTTTTTTATCGTGTGATATTGCTACCTCCAATCGGACGGAGGTACCTCGAAATAAGAGATTTTAATTAAAGAAAATTAATAATGAAAATTATATACCACTATCTCAACAGTGCGAAGAAATTACTTATTCATATTTAAGTAAAATATGTTTTTAAATAAGCCTGAAATTATAAAAATCCACTGTGGGTGCAGGTTTGCTGTAACGGGTGCATTTTATTTTTTTTAAGTTTAGAGACACTATTTATGCAATACCCATTGAGTTAAAACCACAATAAATTAGAAAAGATAGTTAGGCTACATTAAGTTCGTTGAGGTAGATCTGTAGATCGGCATAAACCGGATCAGAAAGTCAATTACAGGTGAGAACGTGCGCATGCGCGTGGGAGCAGTGGCGCCACCACGCGGCACGGTGCCAAACTGCGGCCAGCGCGGCGCGCGTCTTGTATACAGGTGTTGTGCGGTATTATGTTAAAGCAGTCTTGCGATATCTAATCAGACTTTACATTAATCAGATTATTTGGTAAATTGTTATTCATTTTGCATCGTATTACTTAAAAAGTAGGGGTGACCAAGGCAGGTTATGACGCGCGGACGATGGAGGTCACCTCTGGGGCCGCGCAAGGTTTAATACTCGGCCCGGATCTCTGGAACGTCGCTTACGACAGCCTTCTGAGATCCGAGATGCCAGAGGAGACCATTTTAGTTGGGTACGCCGATGATGTTGCGACTCTTATCGCCGCACGCAGCATTGAGCTGGCCCAACTAAAGTTGAACCAGGTCATGCGTGTGGTTAACGCCTGGATGGCCGATCATGGTCTTTCGCTTGCTCTGAGCAAGACGGAGATCGTGATACTAACTAAAAAGGGAATCAACACCATCGTCCTGCTGCGATTAGGGAGGGAAGTGGTCCAAACAACGCGTGCCGCCAAGTACCTGGGAGTCATGGTGGACAACAGACTAAGCTGGAGAGAACAGATCTTCCGTACGGCGGACAAAGCTTCTAAGGTGGTCTCTTACCTTAGTAGGCTGATGGCCAATGTCGGGGGTCCTCGGTCGAGCAGAAGACGTCTCTTGATGTCCGCAGTCCAGTCGGTGCTCCTTTATGGGGCAGAGGTCTGGGCAGACGCACTCACCAAGGACGTCTACCGGTTGCGACTCGCCCGGGTTGAGTGCCTAAAATGTTTGCCTGAACATGGAGTGAGCCCCAAGGGCGTAAGCCAAATTTAGGCCTAGCCTGTCGTAATGTGACAAACAGTTCCAAGTTAGAAACCTAAAGAGTAGAGGAGGTTTTTTTAGTGGGTAACCCGCTTCATAGGGGAGTCCCACACTACAGGCTGGCCACCTGTGTGCATAAAGCATTTCTTCCGCCTCTCCCTCAAAAAAAGGCAGGTTATGACACTTTTTTTCATCGTGAGCCTGATAAGCTGTCTGGTTATTCCACCGTTGACTAAAATTATTTTTCCTGACATGATTACTATTACGGGAATTATTTTTACTTTCCCATTTATTTTCCTTTACTGAGCTTTTTACTGAATCGTGGGAATTGTTATCGACAACGCAATTACCAATGTACGATTTATTATCAGATTTACGCTTCGGTTGATACGCGGTTTCTCACTCTAACGCCATAGATGGGAGAGGGGGAGGCCGGTATGTTAATAAGTTGTTTTATAGTCAAGTTTTTATATATAATTGTTTAATTTGCATAAAAGCAGATCGGTCCCAATACACAGATAACATTTAACTGCCTAGATGGGTCTTAGCGCTTAGATAAAGCTTAATTACATTTCTAAATGGCCATATATTATGTGATATTTATTACACCTAATAAATGTTGTTCTTATCAAAAGGAAGTAATGCAAAGGGAAATTAAATTATTATCAATAGGCTGGTTTTATATATTTAAATTAATAGTCAACAAAGTTTAAAAATACATGAGTATGATGAATATTTAGAGTCCTTTGAACATTTGTTTCCTTATAACATATATCTAATGCTGCAAGGTGACTAATATTTTTACTCGTATGTGAGTAAAACTCTTATAACGTTAACGTATAACGTGACTCAAAGCCACAGAAACTACTGGATACACATTGTTAAATGGGTGTACCGCAGTATGCTATATAGTATATAGGGCACTGTAATGATTTATATGACACCAATACCTTCATATAAAGAGATAAAAGAGTATACAATATTGAAATAATAATTGAATAAAAGTGGAATTGATTTCTGTTTTGACGTGTTATAACTGGGATTGTCATCCGAATGACAAATTATTGTAATTTGCTTCTTGGATCAGAAACTGTGGGAACTGAATACTTAATTCACCTGTTAGCCTCCCATGTGTAAAAACATTTCCTTTGAAACCGCACATTCATGCTCACACGCCTCACAACTATAAGTGTATATCTCGGATCCGTACTCTAAATACGCAGCTAAGTAGGCTACGACGCGTCGTAAACATGCGCCAGTCACGCGCGTGTTGAGCGATACGACAGGAGCCAACGGGGTTTACGGCGCACGGACTATTCGTGGCCGTGATGTCACCAGAGCTGCCGCCAACCTGCTGCATATCAAGCAATCGTCAGCATTCGCAACACATTTTACTACGCAAATCTTTATCTTCAGTTTTCATCGCTTGTCAGGTGACAGGTGTACGCGGTCGGATTACCTCACCTCCCCATCACCGGCCGAGACGCTAACCTGGGACTGGCTCTTGGGAGTCAGACCTTGCTGGAGCTTTACCGGTGGTCGGGTCTCACAAATAAGTAGATAATAACGTATATTGAGATTGATGGACAATTTAACACAATACTTGTATAAGATAAAAATACCCTATATATATATATATATATATATATATATATATGTATATGGTACTTAATTCGTATATGTTACTTCAAATTTCAAAGTACAAAAGTTCCATGTAAAACTTGACACTCATGACTATATGACACTTACTGATAAACATTTATTACTATAACTCATCTATTACAAAAAAAATTGAAAATGCTGATAGTGGGTTAATCAGTCAAATTGAAAAATACACCATTGAGCTATAAATGTTTTGTGTCTACAGATCATTCAATTCAGGGTTCAGATTTTGGTCTCTTTTTGCCGGTATCAATTACCAGGACGATGTCAATAGAAAAAGTAAAAACTTATTATTTTACCTCTAGTTTATAACTCAACCCCCTGGGGGTCATTAAAAATTATAATATATATATATATATATATATATATATATATATATATATATATATATATATATATATATATAGCTTTTATATATAACGTTTACTTTAAGAATTGTATAGTTGTGTACTGAATGAATGAGTGTTGGTTTTATTTGGCAAATTTTCGTTTTAATTATAAAAAAACGTTTTCAAGCAAATAGAGATAGTGACTGTGTACAGCATGAAAACACAATATTATGAAGAAAGATTGTGTTTTCATGTGTGTGTGTGTGTGTAAATATGTCTAGAATATAAGGACCTAAATTATTGTGTTATTAGTATACAATTAGGATTTCCTTTCTTTAATATTTTGGACAAGTTCGTTTTCCAACGCAATCGGACTACATTACCTACACTTTTTTGAGGGGGGGTTGTACCCCCAAAAAACTTAATTTTTCTTCTGACCATTGGATTCAGCTTAAAAACACACAATATGGTATCTTGAATTGTGACTCTAGGTCTAGTTATTACTGAAATATTCAAAATGGCAAACAGAATACGTTGTCAAATGTTAGTCTTAAATAATTTTTAAAATCAATAACTCTCGTATTCACTTAAATATTCTTCCAAAATCTGGTAAGTTTATCCAGCTAAGTTTTACTAATACATCCATAAAATACCCCAAATTTAACGCTTGTTATGGCAGCAACCCTATGTACTCATTGGCCCTATAATTCTTATGGAGCATAGATAAATTTTGTATAACTCGCTTAATTATTGCCATAATTTGATAAAATTTGGTATGTAATTTTACTTAGGGAACAGCCATAACATAGTCATATTACAATGTATAAACCCCTTATAGCAGCGAACCTGCATACACAATACTGTGCGATTACAATGAAGGGAATAATTTAAGTTCTATGAAAACCCCCAAACCTATCCTATCTTAGCTTTGGTTTTTTTTACTGGCGCTCTACTCACAACAGCGTGATCTAGTTTAATCCAAAAACCAATAGCCTAGTGAATAGGGATACTGTCCCAATGAGTAACCAAAATGTTTTTTTACCATCTAACTCTGGGACATCCCAACTTCGAATTAGTTAAATATAATAAATAGTTTTATTTTATCTTCTTATTTATCAAACAGGATCAAAAGAGAAATATTCGATTTGTTTGTTCTATTTTCCAAAGAAGTGTTCCGGAATTAACGTCACAGCTGCCGTTGCATGAGCCAAGTGTTGATGAATAGTGAATGTAGAATATGTGAGATTACGTATCACTTACAAACAGTCACTTCACAAACAGCTGAGTTCCCTGTCATGATCATTCATTAAAGATTAGTCATAACAATTAATCTACATTGAAGTTTATCTTCTAAAGCTATTGTTAAATAATGTAAGTTGAACGTTTTACAGTTATGAATTTGTGTTTACAACATTAATAATAACTCAGTAGGAAGGGGGGTTTAACTCAGTAGTTAAAAATTATCTAAACTGTTAAAATTACGTTATAACTGAAAATATTAGTACATAGACTTGCTAGTGTGAAAATAGGTTTCGTATACGAATCTGGGGCCTACTAAAGATTTCAAATTAACTAATTAGGAACATTAATTTATAGCAACCTAATAATAAACTGTTAGCAATATTTCAAACGTGTTTGTGTTTGTGTGTACGGTACTTCCCTGTGGGAAATATGATAGATCGTGGATATGTCTAAAGGGAATTTTTTCTTATTTCTTATTTTATGTATTAATAGCCCTTATATATATATATATATATTAATTAATTAATTAATTAATTAACACGTCTGGTGGTTTAAATGGAAACTACCTCCGTTGCACTGTTTTGCATTACACAGCAACGCTAACACCCCCCTCCCAGAGCTTAGACATATCCATGTGTCAAAATTAAATCTAGTTAATCTGGAATTTATCTGGAACGGGTGCAAAACGTTCTCGTTTTGTTTAGCTTTCTTTTATTCTTTTTATGTTGTGAAATTTTGTTTCACCCACCACTAATCTTCTTCTTTTCCTGTATTGGACATTAATCTCTTCTAGTCTTCTCCATCCACCTATTGGTTCTCCTGATAATCCTCAAGTAGCGCTGATGTCGTTAGAGCAGTTGGATTGCTATATTCGATTATAACAACCCTTGAATAATGGGCTTATCTACGCTGCTTATGGACTGTTATAGGTCTAAAACGTGTACAATGTAAGAAGATAGGCCTACAGTTAATTTACACTTCAAGCCCTTTGCTAAAGGTAAATAGCTCTGAGTAATATTTTCATTCTTGTATTTTAATTTTTAACCATTAAAATAAAACTCTGTCATCTCAAATTATTCGTCTAAAATTTTTTTTAACTGCTCGTAAAATTTATTTACAAGTAAATTTGATTTCCAATATAATGTAACGTGGCATGAATGCTTTCCTCTTCTTTTTGTGCATCGTGCTAAGAGGACCTAGTCGCGGAATTCCTGGCAATCCACAAAGTGAGTTTACGCCGTTTGCTTTATAAGCTCTCAAATCAGATGACGTGGAAGGTTGTAAGTCCATTCACGAATTTTAAAACGTCTTCAGTATAATTATACAATAGTAATTACTATACACAGTATTTAGAACTTACCCCCCCCCGCATTCTTTGCAGGCCTCCATTCAAAACATTAATGTACCATGATATTAAACGATTTTCTCCGAAGTGAGAGAGAGATTATAAATGATTTTATAAATTACTGCTAATTGTCTATTGAAGAACTCGACGGCAGCAAGCTTGTGCATACAAGCCAAGATTAACGAGTCGGTGGCCCGCACCCAGGCACTCTCGCAGGTGGTCGTCCTTCCTAACGACGAACAATGTTCATTGCCCAGCTGTAGCACCATTATAAAGTCTTGTTTACGAAATCAAAGACAACGCAACAAACATTCTTTATAAATGATATTAGCTTATATATCGTGTTTTTCGTCTCTAGTTCAATTATTTGTCATTTAGGTCGTCTCTAGTTCAATTATTTGTCATTTAGGGTGACATCGGTTTTAGCATCAAGTTTTGAATCATGCGTCAAATCGAAATCGTATAATGTATTAGTCTCTTTTAAAACCAATGCTAGATCCAGTTCAGGGACAAACGACACGTACTAAGATGTCTAAATAGTAGTTTTAAGCAACTGAGAAAAAAATTACACGAATAATTAATTTAATTAATGCTGAAGTATTTGAACGTAAATATGTTCGTGTCAAATTATGAATTTAACTAAAAAAGATTTCTCCGTTCATTCTCAAAGAGAATCTATCAATCGACTGCAAGGAATGTCTGCATGTTATTGGGCTCCACAGATGCATCTAAGATCTAAGATCTAAGATTACAGACGTGCAGCCACTCTTGACGACTTATTTTTCGGGTTTTGCTAATGGTCATTTAGGATAATTTTAAAAGTTAAATAGCATTAAGTTACTTTGTGTTGGACAAAACTTTCCTGTAAAATTGAATAAACTTTACTTAAAAATAAATCTCTATTTGATAAGTTTGTTCTGTAATATTTTATAAAGCTAAATATTTTAAAGTTGGGTTAAAAATGGTCATTTTACTGTTAAAGATAATGTTGAATTTCGCCAAACTTTAAGATCAAACAAAAAACATTGTATACTTTACAAAATACAAATTGAAAACATTTATTTGTTCAATTTATTTTGCTTAGCGGCATGTTTGCTTCCGCTTCGTTAGGTAACGGTTAGGTTACAGATCTCATTCTAAAATTGTTTAGTGAGTTCAGTAACTAACCGAAGCAAAATTAATTATTGGGTTCCCATTTAAATTTATGTTACTGAACTGATCCACTAGTGAATAACAAACACCATTGTGTAACTATTATTTTTGGAAATAGTTAAACAAAACACAAACTTTTAACAGTTCCTAGCGAAAATGGCCACTTAGTTTTTTTAATATCAAGTTTTAATTATCTAATTTTATTTTTTACATTTGTGAATTCGTCAGTACTCTTTTCAGTATTGAAAATTGAACTCCCTTCATTCATAGCTCGAGGCGCAACATGCTCTAATTGACAGACCAAAAACAGCTTACTGAGCCAAGTAGTAGCCAAAAAACAAGAAATCGATCTGTTGCGCGAGACACCTCATTAGGGTACGGAAATAGCTGACTAATGTGCACAGATCGACCAGTCCCAATTACGCCACTGGAGTCTTGAGTCTGAACCTCTCTCAAGTATCTTGTATTGGGTTTTATATGGCCTGGTTTTAATCGTTATAATAGTTAATAGTTGGAATCGTATTTATTATAAATAATGTATTTAGATCCATATGGGAAATAACATAGATCATGTAATGGCTAAAGGGAATGTTACCAATTCCTCTAAATAACCAATTCCTCTGTCCTTATAACCATGTGACGTCACTTCCGTTTCAACTTTTAGTCTATGGATTGCTGATACTCCCCTCCACAGAGCTAAGACATATCCATTTATCCATGTCAAAAAAATAATAATATGCACAATTTGTAACGCACGAGTTTGTAATGCTGGAAACAGAATACTGTACTTAAATTCGTACATTTTAACAGTGATTGGTGGTTACTTAGACTAGTTTTAAACCTTAGTTTAAGCTCTGGAGGGGGGTGTTGGCAATTTGAGCGTCCACAATTTGAAACGGTGACGTTATTTGGTTATTGACGTCATATGGTAAGTGAAATCATAGTTTGCTTATAAGTACAGGTGTTTAGATGAACTGAACATTCCCTTTATACCTATCCATGATCTCCTCCCACAGAGAAGTTAAGACAAAATTGTTTCAATATGTATATCCTCCAACAAAATATGAAAAATAATAAAATGTTCTTCTTAAAAGCAAATAAAAATCAACCTTATATATCAACATTGGTATCGTTCTCAAGAAGTGGCCTATATCCTAAAAAGGAATCTCAATTCCGAAATGTAAATCGGAATAGTACTTTACTAAGTGAATCACCTCTGCAATCAATCATCTAATCAATGGGAGTATTTTTACATTCCTCAATATCCTCTTTAGTAGCCTGCAGACTACCGTTTCTGTAACGACAGTCACATCTTCAGGCCATCCTCGTCTGCAGACTACCGTTTCTGTAACGACAGTCACATCTTCAGGCCATCCTCGTCTGCAGACTACCGTTTCTGTAACGACAGTCACATCTTCAGGCCATCCTCGTCTGCAGACTACCGTTTCTGTAACGACAGTCACATCTTCAGGCCATCCTCGTCTGCAGACTACCGTTTCTGTAACGACAGTCACATCTTCAGGCCATCCTCGTCTGCAGACTACCGTTTCTGTAACGACATTGATCTTCAGGCCATCCTCGTCTGCAGACTACCGTTTCACGGTGAAAAAGGTATTGAATGTATTGGTATTGAAAAAGGTAAAAATACTCCTATTAATTAGTTAAAATCAATATCCATAAGTAGTATCATGAATTCAGAATTAATTGTCATATTGAAATTTGGAAAAATGGTAGATTTAAACGGTCAACCTCAGGCCAAATGAGATGAATAGTTGGATAGATTAGATTAAATGGATTACAACGTAAGAAGAAGGATTAGTGTTCTAAATATATTTATCAATAGATAGAGAGAATATAGACTAAATACATATCTTAGATTAGTTGATGATCAGAGGTACGTGTTATGAAATTCACAAAATTGAGAAAAATTAGAAAAATTAGGAGGTTCAAAATTCACAAGACATACGAGAAAAAACTCTACCATAAAACTACAAACTATATATATATATACCTACCTATATTCAAAAAGAATAGCGTAAACATAATCTTGACCTAAATGGCTTAGTCTAAGACGTCATGTTGATGTAACTTTTCTTTTAATAACCCATTTAATCCTCTACATCAATCACTAGTCCTGTTTGAACACGACTGGTGGAGTGGCGGACAAATGTATACAGCCACACAAGTGTTTGCAATGTCCAAGGTCTTCCGGGTCTATGCTGAAGGATTACGTAGATTTATATTGAACTGTCACTAATATATCAATTTAATGTGTTTACTGACAGATATAACGAGGACATAATATGGTATTACTAACTTCTTGGATTTCTGGATGGTTTTAAGCTCAACTGACCTGTCCTTTCAAATTTACTGTCACAAGACTATTTATAGCGGAACAATTTTGTCCTCATACACGTCACAAAGATATTAAATTCAAGGTCTCTATACTATTAATATTTTTACTACAGCGAATGTGGCAAGGGTTACGATAACATAGCCTGATGCTCTTGAATTGAAAGATGGTATTTATTCTTTGCCAATCCCGAGATCGTTAGTTCCTGTTTTATTATGGAACTTTAACCCCCACTTTTTATATAAATAATAGTACCAAAAACCCATTTTGCATTCATAATTTTTATTCAATGAGCTATCGATTAATGATCAGCAGGTCTTTGCAACTATAGTAACAATGATTCGTTACATCATCAGACTTGCACTCAAACTTCGCTTGGGTGTATCAGTGTCATATTGTAAGAGTATAGAAAATCAATAAATGGTCTCATCACTTCCATAAGTCACTAACATTTGGGATTTATACACCTATACAGTTAATAAATTAATGTAACCTAATAGACATTAGACTCCCTGATTACTTATTATCTTAACTTTTTATCATGTAATGTGATATGTTCCATATGGGGACTTAGGGGGCGGAACCGAAATGTGTTCAGCTACCCCCGCGACTGGGACATAGACTGGGCAGCTTTCCAGCGGCTGGCTCTGAGCGGGACTAGGGCGAGTCACCATTACCGTGAGAGCGGTCTACAAGGAGGAGAGTACTCCGGGAGACGCCGCTACCACTACCAGGCTGACCAAGGACCCTCTGGGCTCCACCCTCGGCTCATCGTGCTAGACAAGAACAAGGACACCCGGGGAGTCAGGGACTCGCAGCAGAGGGGCTCCGCCTTGATGGCCCCGGAAGAAGATGCCCGCCTCTCTCCTGCAAGAGGATGCAACTCGAAGGTAAACTCAAATATCATACTTGAAATATAGTTTATATGATAACATAATGCTAATTTTGTAATCTGTAAATTATATAATTCTTGACGGATAACTTTTTTCCTATTTAGTCTTATAGTTATACATAGCCTGTTTAGTTTGAAGTGGTATTTTTTATTTTTTAAGTAACTGGCTGAATGGCTGTCTCATTACAGAGGTATCCTCATAATCTGAGGGTGCTAGTTCAATCCCAGTTAATTAATTAATGAACCTGACAAATAAAATGGTAGAAGTCTTTGTAAGTAACAAAACTACGTAATATCATCAAAACCACCTTAGTGGTATTCAGATTAAAATACCCTGATAACAAACAGGACTGAGTATTAATTCTTGGTCTTAAAAATTTATTATTGATAACCTATATGATAAATACATTACCAAACATTTGGATTAAGTTTAGGCCTGCACACAATAAGGGTAAGTTTTATAAGGATTTTTTATAAGAATACTGTAAAACTGCATACTGTTTTTAGATCTAAAAAGGTTTCATGTTTTTTAAAAAACACTGGCTAGGCTCAATAAATTTTAAGTCAACGTAAAATGAGTTAGTTTTAGGGGGGACGTGTAAGGAACTTTGGGGCAGAAGGTGCTTCCGAGAAACGAAATAAGAGAAAACACCACCACAAAAGCAGAGGTGAGAACTGTGATTTGCTATTTTTTTAAATATAAGAAAACACAGCTTTTCGTTCTTAAATGTATGATTGTCCAACTATTTAATGTAGAATATACAATAGAATATGATTATTTAGTCATTAAAAACTAAACGTGTTGCTTGAATCTAAAAAAATATATTTACTTACACTTCTAAATTAAAATTAAATAATTATGTAAATTATACATATTTTACATAAACATAAATTATACATAAACATATTTTGACTATGTAATTTTATAAATAGTTTGGAAGAATATTCAATATAGTTTGTAATGAACGTTATCATAAGTATTTGTTCAGATTATTATTATAGAGCCCTACTCTTCCGATGTCTAAATCACCTGATTGGCACATTTGGCAAGGCAACATATTATGGATAGCCTACATCGTTCAAATGATATTTTCCCGTTACTATTAATGTATTTTATGAATGGTCGGTGGGCTAGAGGTGCCGGGTGTGACTGATGGCCGTCAGTTGGCACGTCACTAATCGCACAGCAGCAATTGAACCTACAACTCACCACGCTAATCAGGCCTATTCACGTATCTTGTACCCAAAAACCTACTCAAGATGTCTGAACATTCTCCGTTTAACATAGGGATAAAATTAAATATTTTATGATCCCTCAGGATCTGTGAATAAAAAACAATTTATTCATGACTATTTTGCTGTCACTGCACCGTCCACTTAACTTTTGCGTGGAAATCAGATTTAACCAGATGTCCAGGCGTCATAAGAGTTTTTGAGAAGCTTCCAGCATTGTCGTAGTAGCGTGTAGCGTGGTGCGGCGCGGCGTCGCTTCTCTCACTGTCCGGGCGCCTCACGCGTTGAAGTAATCTAGGATGTATTTGACGCCGCTTGGACACACCAGTGACACAATGACAATATTCCTAGTAAATAATATTAGCAATACTACTATCGGTCGACCAAAGTAGTATTGTATTTTTAATTATTAATAGAAAATCAATTACTATCGAATAGAAAGCTTCAAAGTTCACGGAATAAGTTCTACGTTTACTCTTTAGATATATTAGAATTAGAATATTAGAATATTTGTCTCTGTACGTAATTATTATAAATTTTACTCCCCTAGCAAACAGTTTTATTTGTAAACACATTGATCTAACACTGTTGACTGCAGGTGGAAGACATCAGTGGAAGTTCAGTCATGACCAGCCCAGAACCACCCCCCCTCGACCCCGCGGCCAGGCCAAGTCCAAGGCGTGTGCCCGGTGTCCCAGTGATCGTGCCGTCCTGGCCAACAAGGGGCAGACTACGGTCATCATGGAGGTGCCGCCCATCATACCTTGTCATCCTTGGTAAAATATCTACAAAGGAAATCATTTCGATCTTCTATAAACTATGAACGATCGAAAATGGTCATTTACATTAGAATAAAATATTATTAGTATGAGTCTACAGCCCCTATTCGTCATCCAATTTCATGCAAAATTCTTAATTGCCTAAATATAAAGAAGTCGCAACCACATACCTAAGCTATAGGTTTGTAAGTAATTTATGATATAACTACATCGAAAACAATCCGTGGTGGGGTAAAACTAAAGATGTTGGGAAAAATGACTTAAACATCATGTAGTTATATACGTGTAGATTAGTGAAATAAGTAAAAATATCAAATGTCCTGGAAAAATGATTTAGGTAGGTGCTGTTTTTGTATGACTTTAAATGTTGATTGTCTTTGATATTATTTTTAAATCCTTTTCGATTAGACAAAGGTTCAAGAATGATTTGTAATTTGTAACCTTTATAAATATTTACGTAATATTGTAAATTTAAACCTTGTACTCCTCAGTAGCTTTTCATTGTATATGGTACAAATAACCGTACTACAAATCTTATGAAGTTTTTCATTTTTTAAATGTATATTTTCTTGCGTACATGACTTAATGCGTATTTTTTTTCATTTTCAGGTCTTCGATTGCCAAGGTGAAACAGGAGATACTGGCAGGACCTCAGCCCGGCGATGAAGTTGCTGAGGGCAGCCACAAAGTCGTCATCAGACTGTATCGCCGCGCGCGCACGATCGTCAACTGTGTGACTAGGTACAATGTTATTGGTAAGTTTTTGCTCGAGTTTGACGTGGATTGTTAGTAATTTGAACGACAAAAATTTGAAAGAGCTGTTAAGATGAACTGAATACATTCCCTTTAGACATATCCATGATCTATTCTACTTCCCCCAGGAAGAACGGTAATTTCGATCTGAATGATACGTTTTATATTCAATACCAATAAACTTAACCAAAGGGTTGAAATAAAATTTTGTTTTTCTTAATGTGTTTAAAATATTAAACACATTAATGAATGTAATAACACTACAATACTTAAAGGATTAAATCATCTTAATAAAATTTTATTTGGGAATACAGAGAAAACGCAGTTTTGAAGAGTTGTACATCATGAAAAATATAATTGCCACATTTCAATTATATTATACTAGCGTTACCCGTTGCGCGTTGCAGCGATGTACAAAAAAGATTAGGTTTAGGTTCGCTGGTAAATATGAAACATAATAAAATTTATTATTATTACCTTTATGAATTTGTGCTCTATTCAGGTATTTTAAGCCAAACTATTTGTAAGATATAAATATATTCATGTGGACTTGAAACTTGAAAACGTATATAACAGTGAGACTATATCATCTTACACCAGGGTACCTTTGACCATTTTACAGCCTGGTAAATACACACTCTCGGACGCACCCGCGCCTACACACACACACACACACACACACACACACACACACACACACACACACACACAGACAAAAATAACATCTATTATTCGATAATAATACTACAATATCAACCAAAAGGATAATATAAAAAATACACAACAACTGGTTATTAAAATAAACGTAATGCAAGTGTAAACATTGTAATTATTTTTTATTTGCCAAAAAATCTGTACTGAGGAAAATTCTATTTAAACAGTAACTAGACAAGTACTATTAAGTATTGAGTACTATGTTGCTAATGGTTCAAATAAAACAGCTGCCTTAATAAAACATGTTAGAATCCAAAACAAAATTATTTTCCCAAAAGATTAACATGGGAATTTTGAAGGCGCATAGGGTAGAGATTTGTGGGAAAATCGTCATGAAAACTATTAGACTTTCCTTTTTTAGACCAAAAGGACCAGTATATACTAAAATTTGAGCCTCCTAAATAATTGGGAAGTTGGAGAATCAGTGATGAGTGAGTCAGTGAGTGGGGGCTTTGATGTTTATATACAAGAAGATTGTCACTTCAGTCATAAGCTTCACTAAAATTAAAGGTTAAAATACCTGTAGTACTGTCAGTGATCTTCAATCTGTTAGTGCTGACGACCAAGTACTGGTTTCGGACTTAAAAGTGCATTCTCAAGTCTGAATAACAAGTGATAAAAATTATCCTCAAAACTAACGTAGTGAAGAGTCGTCTTCAGAACCACTTACACAAGTGAAACATCGAGACACAAAATACATTTAAAAGTTAATTAATTTGGCCAAATTATAGATTTAGGAGCCGGCAAACGGTGAGTCATGACATAAGCATCAGCTATAGCTGGACAACCTCCTTCTAAAAATGTTCCAGTACGCAAGTGTCCTCAGCTGGAGCTAGGTCCTGCGATGAGAGCTGACTGTCCCGAGGGCCAGACGTGGGGCTCCGCGTGTAACGTCAGCTGTGCCCCAGGCTACCAACTGGAGGGTGACAACACCACTGAGTGTGGCGACGACCTGGAGTGGAGTGGTCCTGTGTCGCAGTGTTTGCGTGAGTGCACAATCTAAGATTATATTAGTTTATCACATTATATATTTCATTGAATACAAAAAAAGTATTTTAAAACAAAGTATTTTTATAACAAAAATCACTTTTCTTTATTTTTACTTTCTCGCCTTATACATAGTATATGGAGAGACAATAAATTTATTAAATAATACTACTATCTCCATTAAAACCAGCTTAAAAAAATTACTAATTTGAATCATCAGTTAACGTAAATGTTCCAGAGAGAGGTTGCATTTTATGTCCTTGGTGAACGCAATACCCTTGATTTAGTAATGTAGGTTCCTGTTAATACATTTTTTTGTCATAGATTTCATAGTACACTTTTATGTTTATTTTTAATCCGGTATGTCCGGGAATCCGTGAATGTACGGCATTAGTTTATTGTTTTTTGCTACAATAAAGATATTTATTATTTAGTACGTTGTCTGAGAGCATTTAATGTTATTCTTATGGAGAATATGAAAAAATAATTTCTTCCTCATTTCTGAACCATTTTCCACGAAACTTGATATGCAGTTTAGGGTCAAATCGCTCAAAATGCTAAAATGTTAAAAATTCTAAATGAGAGTTGTTGTTAAAACAAGAAAGGCCTTGAAAGATTTAAAAAATAGGTAATTAATAGTAGTCGATAAATTTAATTTCTTGACAAATGAATACTCAAAGCAATTGCTTTTAACGTAGGGAGAGATTACCTAATTATTGTGACGTGTGCGTTCCAGAGACGACGTCATGTCCAGTCCCCGTCAGCCCGGACCACGGCCACCTCAGCTGCCGAACTCCGCTACACCAGCCAGTTCCCGCCAGAGCCAAGGGCGTACTTCCAGACGGCTCTGTGTGTCACTTCCGGTGTGAGCCTGGCTTCTCCGTTCCCCCCTCCCAGCAGGGGTTGACCAGAGTGCGATGTGTGGGCGGTCGCTGGGACAGCGACCAGGATCCTGCATGTGTCGGTGCGTTTACGTTAGTATAACACCTTGGTCTTGGGTAATTCATTTTGTTACACATAGGCTAATGTATTATGAACCTTAAATATCAAGATCCTTCATTAACATACATTCTGTATGTATGGTTCTCATTTGAAGCGTTTACGTAACAACGTCATCGTAAAAGTTCTCCAGATGTATCGTGTTGAAATTGTAAAGCTATTGATTATAAAAAACTTTTTTGAAATCTTTTCGTTAAGATAATATTAATACAAATAATTTTTTAGTTTTTTTTCTTTAAGTAAAGCAATAATAATAATAATTTATAGCCTTTACGATTTTAAAATAATGATATAGCATAAATTCCTTTCTTCTTATTTTATAATCCTAAATTTTATTTCTAGGAAGTCTTTTATTTTTGTAAAGGACTTCTTTCGGGAGTAGGCTCTTCATTCTTTTCTTGAAAATTAATTGTAATGTTGTTTTTTATTCTAGCAGATAAATTATTAAATAAGTTTATTGCACTTTATATGTCAAATGTTTTTTAATATGCTGATATTATTGTTAGAGCTGTTTCTAATTGTGGTTTGTTTCAGTTTTAAAAATTCTACTATCTGTTTCACAATATTTAATGTTTCCAATATATAAATATAAATGGAAACAATTAATATTTTAGTGTTTTAAACATATCTACGCATTAAGGATTTTTTTTAATTGTCTTACTGCAATATTTTTCAGAAATTTGGTATATTTAGTTGTATCTACTTTCGAATTATTTATTAAAACTACCATTTGGTTATTTTGGCGTGATCTCCGTGTTAGAAACTAATAAATTTTGTCTTAGTCATGTTAACTTCCAATTTTATATCTTGAGACCACATACAATTTGGTTTGAACATAAAACTTAATTCGAGTCCATGTAAATTGTCTTTGGAGACGAATAATGATGTGTCGTAAGCATAAAGATATATACTAGAAGTTTGAATTGAATTAGTCTAATTATTAATTTAAAAAAATATAGACCCTAAATGGATCCTTGGTCTAAGATAGTCCTGACTTTCTAATTTGTTCATTTGAATATTTGTAACTTAAAATATATTGTCTTCATTAAAATGGCGAATTTCACCAGTTTGTTCCTTATTTTAAAATAAATTTTGAACGATTGCAGTTATAATCCTCTTATACCATTAATTTGTAATTTGTTTATAAGATTTTCATGCCCAACAGTATCAAAGGCTTTTCTTAAATCAAAAATGTTGCAGGGCTTTCTTCGTTACTCTGAACTGTATCAACAACCATGATGTCAAGTGAAAAATTGCATTAACCGTAAACCACAGAACAGGTCCACGGTTAACCTTTAAACCTGAAACCATATTGATTGTGCGATGAAATATAAAATTTTTCAAAAAGTGAGCCGGATTAGTATTAGTTTTTGAAAAATGAGTAGAGTTTGCTATAAGTAATTGAATTGTTTGTTGATTATTAGTTGTTTGTTGTTGAATTATTTTGTTATTTGAATTGAATTATTTATTGGAGAAGGTTTTTCGGCTACTGTTGGCCTCATCACAATTTGTTTATAATGACACTAAAACAATAAGAAGCGGATGTGAAGGTGAACTATGGATGGAGTAAATTTTCTTTTTTTCAGGTTCATATTAAAAATTAAGTCCACTTTTATCACGTCATAGGCCTGACGTGCTACAAGTTTGAAGGTATAAATCTTCAACCGACCTTTTGGAACGCACTGTACTACGTACTAAAACGATGTTTAAAAATGAATAATATTTTAAAAGGTAGGCTAATGTGTACACTAATAGTTTTATGTTTATGTTACAGAGAATAATGATTTTAAAAATGAAGAAACCTCTCAGGAAATAACAGAGGAAAAGACTTTGAGGTTATAACCATCAATTTTCAAATAGTGTTACTTTAAACTTAGTTATCTCATAGACATGAAGCAAAACGTTTTAAAAATGTATACAGTATTAAATCTGTTGAATTGGGACAGAATATTGTATTTCTAATTATATCTCCTATGAGGAAAAGAGCTGTCGCCGTGGATAACGAGATTAGTCTTAGACCCTAGATAATGTTTTTTTTTCGTTTTAAGGGCCAAGGTACCAAAAACATCAAGTTTGTGATGGAATATATATAGATTAGATTAGATTATTGAAATGGCAACCTACTCAGGTAGGAGTTTTAAGCAAAGTATGAATGAGAAATGAGTGTAGGATGACTGTGGCGAGATATTGTACAGTCATGTTACTGACCTTGAGTACCTTTTGAACATGGTCTTATGGTCCGAAACTTGTCAAGTTAAATTAAAATTGTATATTTTATTTAATCGACATTTCCCCATTAGGAGAGCGATTGAACTTAAATACGTGATTTTAATTTTGAACGTTTTCCCTCTTCCTCTTCCAGAAACTCTTCATTCTCTCAGAATGTTCTCTCTTCCTTTCTTCTGTCCACTTTTTGTTAGGTTGTTGCGTTGTTCTTTGCTCGAACTTCACATTCATGATTTTATTCCGGCACTCGTTGCGGTCATCGAGGTTTTCTATCTTGATCTCTTGCATGTCCTTCTGAACCTCCTTCAGCCATTCCGTGCTGCATTTACTCTTTGTTAAAATGTCGAGTAGTTTCTTTGCTATCCTGGTGTTCTCCATTCTTCTGTATATATGTCACCAGAATTTCACTAATAAATATATATTTGTTACCTTAAAATAATTATAATGTTTTATTTCATCTGTACTTTTACTGTTATGCCTTAATTGAAAATTTGAACAATATAAATTCATAATAAACGTTATTCTTCTAAACCAAACCTTCTTTGGGTACCGTTAAATTTTAGGGCTAATTTTCATTCTAAAATTTAACATTGACTATAACAACAAAGAATAACATTGATAACTATAAGATTTATTGATAACTATAATTCTGTAGTTGAGCAACTTGGATATAGATTATAAGGAAAGAGTAGGTATACAGTAACAATAAGATGCTGCATAGAGTTCGCTGACTGCTTCATGCCCGCCCTTCCGCATCATCGGACACTCACAAAGTACAATATTGTCACCTCTGTCTATTTCTTCTCAGTATTTTTTTGTTATGTAAATTTTACAGTATAGTATTAATATTATGTGATATTTTGTATAAAAAATTTTTTTAAATATATTTAAAATATTAGTCTTGCTCTTTTTTAACCTTTATTTCCTCTATGTAATGTATTTGAAATTGAATCAGGCTTCTTATTCAATTTTTTACTTCTGTATGGGTAATGTTGAAAGCTTTGGAACATGGTTCGCTTCAAACACCAATTAAAAAACTTCAGATTAACTTCAATTTGCCATAGGGATTAAGCTACTCCTGGAGGTCTCATGGACAGACCTAAACCCAGGACCATGTTGCTTGTACGTTTTGAGGTGTCTAGAGCTCAAAAACAATAGTCGTTATATATCAAAATAAAAATTTTACATGGTAAAAATTCCTACTTTCATTTTCTTTACAGCAGCAGGCCTGCATACTCATTTCCATGTTAATCTTAAGAATAGGAAAACTCTCTTATTTATCCGCAGATACTGATAAAACCTGTCATGTATTACCATTGTCATACTATCGATTAGGAAATTCACTTCGCAGGTTTCACTGGTCAGGATTTCGCAGGTCTGTTACGACGAGGGTATTTTTATACTCGTTCATTTTCTTGACCTTGAATAGAAAAAAACACTTGATATCCTAGTGAAGTAATTAATTAGTATTACTACTAAATATACAAATAATATAAATAATAATATTATACTTTTTAATAATAATTATAAATAATATACAACTTTTTCAGTTATATTTTGTTGCATTTCCATTGGGTAAACGAGGAAAATCTAATTCTAACCAGATATACCGCTAGGTAAAAGAAATGCTCATTAAAAGGTTACCATTGTTACCTTTGTACATAATCTTCATCACAATTCTTTGAATGAAGCATTTTTTTGTGTAATTTGAGTAAAAAGGACGGATGTACTGCAAACTATGAAGCTGCCATTTGGGGTTTCTGTATAAATTTAAAAATCAAATTTTTTACTTAATACTTTATATACCCCAATCAGTTGGAAGTTCCACATCATCCGATAGAGCCTGTCCTGTAACAGCTGTAGGTAGCAGCTACAGCGTCAGTCCCATCTGGACGGGTGCTCTACTGTTACCGGTGGGTGTCGGTAACCGGTAATGATGTGACCGAGACACCACGCTGCGAGGTGGCGGCCCAGCGCCACAATATATCCTCGTTAGTCCAGCTAATTGGTTCTAATGGAGGTGTTATATAAATTTTACAGGCCGCAGCAATAAAGAACTAAATACATTTTCTTAGCCTTTGGGCTCTGAGATTGTAAATACCATTAGATTTTGATTTGCTGACTATGTGATATGTTATATTTATGGATTCAGGTTTTAGTATGGAATATATAAACAAAATTATTGCTATATATAATATTTCCCTTAACATATTACGAACTGGATACCTTCACGTACCGGATGTTTTAGTACTTAATTTTTTGCATGAACACAGAAAACCTATACTGAATATCTTAATTAGTTTAAGTTAAAGCCACAAGTCACAGTCAGAAGAACCTTTTGTGTAAGATTAATGGCAAGGCCCCAATGATACACAAACTTTCAAAAATAAATCTCCAATCAAACAAGGACCTGCCCATCCATCGATCACCTCTATAATCTATAATCTATATACGTCAACCTACATACTTTCTGTGTGTGGCATGGTTATCAATATTTAAAATTTCTTATTTATAACCAAAAAAATTGATGCAGGTTATCGTGTTTGAAATTAAATTGAATTAAAAATGACTTCATTAAAGAGGCGAATTGAGGATTTATGAGTCCTCTCTACCACTTAACCTCTAAAATAGACATATGTTCGCTAAGATATGAAAACTTATTTAATAAATATATCATAAAATAAACAAATTTTATACCGTAATTAAAAATATAACAAAATTGTGTAGGACACACGCACTCAATTCTCTCAATTCTATTACTGTATTAATTTAATGAACATTTTGGATCGTATCAAAGTCTGTTTCAATTGAAATAAATTTGGAACAAATAATAGGGTACCCTGATATATAAAAAATACAAATTGTTTAAGCAATATTGTTATTTTATTGATCGTTTTTGAATTTATAATGTTTAGTAAAATTTGTAATGCAATTTCTCTGAACTGACGATGAGATTTCGTCATAACTTTTTCGTAGTGATAGAGCGAGGGCCAAAACGTGAACATGATAGGAGGATATAAGCTGGGTTAGCTTGGTTGACCTAGTACAGACATCGCAATGGCCGTAGGTCATTACACATCAATTTATACAGCTGACTGAGCGTCTGGACCGATCAGCGACATAAGCTGCCACCTGCACCTAGCCTGCACCTACCTGCTACACAGCAGGCCACACTGTACGTGACTGCCCTGCCAGACTTGTGCAACAGAACCAATGAGCTCGTTTGTTTGGTTAAGGTTCTTATCAGTGTTTAAAACTGGCTATGTTTAAACGGTTTTGTATAGTGGAAAATCGGTAGGACGTGATTTTGTTCTTTGTCTTGTGTTCTTGCCTGTATATTTGAGTTTGGAACGTCACGATACACGATACACAATACACGAGATGTGTATTACTACATTGATTAATGCGACAAATGTGGTAACTTAAATAAATATGTTACTTAAATATGATAAAGTAAGTATTGGTTATCAACAAAAAAATAAACTGTATCAGTGGACTGACGTATACTTCCCCCCTCAAGTAAATTTAAAACCGACAATCCTGAATAAAACTATCATATTCTTAATTTTTTATCTAAATACCATTTAGTAATTTGTTGTTTCAAAAATAATCATCCAATTTCTAAAAATAACAGAAAGAGAAACAATAAATTGTTAGAATTGTATGGTGGAGCAAACTCCCCATAGTCTTGCAAGTTCTTTAGGTTGTTTTTGTTGGTTATGTGATTGTACGCTACGTGCCAAGTTTCATAGAAAACTGTTGGGAAATAAGGAATAAATTTATTTGTTTTATGTTCTACATAAAATACAATGGGCACGTACTGCGTTTACCTTACAGTACCTGGTGACCGAGCTTTGCTCGTTTAGAATAAGACATTTATTATAAAAATTAATTAGAAAAATTAAAACACATTTATTACTCAATGAAAACATTTATGTGGATGGAACTCGCGGCCTATAGTTCTTGAGGCCGACATGCTACAACTCGGCTACGAGGTTAGTCAATTGAACGATGTCGTTTAACGTCTTTTCCAAAAGCCAAAGCCGATCATTTACTGTTTAATTACCCATACCGTTATTATTAGCCTGTGATCAACTGATTTTTTTATAAACGGAATGAGGATTGAAAAGCAAAAGAGAGATTTAATTTACATCAATTAATTAGTTTGTTACAGTGGCTTCAAGCAATACAACGAATACGTTTTCTATCAAAACACGGAAGATTTTGGAAATACTTTTTCTGCTTTTATTTCGCACAGCTATGTTATCCTTAAGTTTTTACAAATTGTTTAGTAACCTGATAATTTTACATTTATTACATACATAAAATAAATATTTATGAAAAACCTCTATTCACATATTGTTCTTTGCCGTCTTCAATCAAGAACTGTCAAACGTTTATAAACAGCTGTTTTGGTTTGCATTGTTTACATTTGATTCTCCATAAGCGTAATGTTAAATTTTTAGATTTTAAACTTAATATTACAAGAAAACACGAATTTTCCTGGACATTAGACCTATCTAGAACTTATTTTCTACTCGGAAATTAGTTATTTCCAAAATTTAAAGAAAATCCTCGGCGCCGTTTTCGAGATCCGTGTGCAAATTTACATTTTATTCTCCATAAGCGTAATGTTAAATTTTTAGATTTTAAACTTAATATTACAAGAAAACACGAATTTTCCTGGACATTAGACCTATCTAGAACTTATTTTCTACTCGGAAATTAGTTATTTCCAAAATTTAAAGAAAATCCTCGGCGCCGTTTTCGAGATCCGTGTGCAAATTTACATTTTATTCTCCATAAGCGTAATGTTAAATTTTTAGATTTTAAACTTAATATTACAAGAAAACACGAATTTTCCTGGACATTAGACCTATCTAGAACTTATTTTCTACTCGGAAATTAGTTATTTCCAAAATTTAAAGAAAATCCTCGGCGCCGTTTTCGAGATCCGTGTGCAAATATATATATATATATATATACAAACCTTGCTCGTATTATAGTATTGGATTATAAATTTAAATTTTCTCTCCGATTTAATCGTTAACAACTAATTCAAATTACTAATTTGTTTAGTTGGTTAAGTTAGTTCTAATGGTGGCAGTCAAATTATACTTTACCTTTATTGTTTTTGCGGACATTTAAAAGCCCATAACTTTTGAACCGTCATTTTTACAGACATATGGGTGGTCTCATGTTATTTCGTACTCTATGTACTATAAACTATTTTTTAATCTTAATCTTTAATCGAAATTTTGATTTTTACGTTTCAAAGGTGTTTAGTGGTAAACCACCCTTAAAACTCAAAAATTCCAATGAAATGACACACACACACACACACACACACACACACACACACACACACACTCACTCACTCACACGGACAGACAGACATTACGTCAATACAGTGGGACCATGCGCTACCATGTGACACGAGACGCCTTTGCGAAATGTTTACAGGCTTTTACCACTGCAGGAGAAGGCAGTGCCATTATTCAGCCAAATGTAGATAACTAAATCAGCTTGCAAAGTGGTTTTTTATCCAGACCAGAATTCTAAAAGTGGCGTCAAATTGGAGGTTTTTTAACATCGAGATTGTATTAAGGGAAAACAAATCTAACATCAATGAGAATGTCTGTTTTTCGTTCTTATACAATACTGATTCAATTCTGAACTTTTTCTAAACCATTTTATATTTGAAGTTTGAATCTTTGGTGGATACCGTATTTATTAGATTTCATATTTTTAAAGATTTATTAGGATAAATAATATTGTATTATTGACATTTTATGATTGAACAGAAAATAAAGTTAGTATTTTAATCATTTTCAAATGAGTCATTAAAGTATAAAATTAATATTTGTACTTTACAATTTATAACATTGTTCTTTTTATACATTATTCCAGTTTATTGGATCATTTTCAATTTATTGTTCTCTGCACCTGTAGTGTAATAATTTATAAACCCGTTTAAGTTGCCTACGAGTATAATAGAAGGAATCAACAAACTACTCGCAAATACTTGTAAAACAACAGAGAAATCACTGGAACGATCAAGAAATTTGAAACGTACAAAGCTTTTTAATTCGCAAAATAATAATGAATTTCTTATTGGTATTAATTTTCAGCGTGTGCTGAAACAGTGTCATGAATCTAGCTATATATTGACTGTGAACGGTAAATTCATAAAACAGTATTTACAGCACATACCGTACTGCATATAGCGAAGCGTGCAGTAAGAGGGTGTATCTGTTGACACATCGCTCGCTCTTCAGTATTTTTCTAGTGACTCTTCCTCTGAGAGAAAGCAAGAGTGAGTGCCCTTGACTGAAAGATTTGTGTCTAGCCGCCTGCTTCACCATATATCACAGACACGCGCGACATTAATCCCGATAATATACTGGTTTGAGCCGGAGTTGGACGTCGGTGTGCGAGTTGCTGCGGGGCGCTGCCGATGTAATTAACATGTCTTATCTTTTACAAATTATAGTAACACTTTTCTTATAACAATTCAAGAAACTGACAAATACAAAAACGGAACGTCTTCAAATGTACCACAAAAAATTATTCCTAAGTCAATGGAAAACCGTTGTGCACGCAGGTCTGCTGATATGAAAAGTTTTCTTTTATTTTTCCTTCGAATCGTGTTATTGGCCAACGAACTCAATTTGATAATACAGATCAGTAAAGGTTGACGGAGACCCATTTTGTAATATAACTACACATACTTGTACATACAGTATAGCACACTATTCTTTCTAATTTTTAGACAAAAATTGTCAAAAAATACCTGCTATGATATCTATAATATTATAAAGAAGAGGTGGTTTCTGTATGTTTGTGGGTTTGTGTGTTTGTGGGTTTATGGGTTTGTTGTGGCAAGTGAACGCAAAAAATACTGAACCAAACAGTTTGAAATTTTACACAAAGGCAGATCTTAAACTCATGCAACACATAGGCATACTCATTTCTTTAAAATCCTCTCGGGCTACGCCCTGTGAACGTCCTAAGTTTCAATGTTTACATTTTTAGAAAATGAAAACATAAAATTACTTGAATATCAACAGCTGTGAACACTAAAATTTGACAGTTCCAGAAGCAGAAGACATGGTTGCTGTAAATACCCTGGGATTCAATGTTTACAGTTTTTAATGTCAACATCCGTTTACTTTACATTTTTGACAGTTCGGTAAGAAAAATAAATAAAGTTAATTTTTACACATAAACTGCTGGATCGAAATTAGTGAATTATTAGTTCGAAATAGTGGAATGGTAGATTTTTAATTTTCTCCCGATGCCTGCCTCTATTACGTTAATGCTTATCCTCTCCCAATATTTGACATAAGCTACTTTGTCATGTTTAGATATATACTTAGACACGTGTTTTGTCATTTTGTAAACAATAAAGAATTAATTATCAATAACCTAAATGTATCTGTAGAGCCTACACCGGGCCTCTCAGCCTTTTTTACCCGTGCGAAGAACGGGTACTTTGGCTAGTAATAAATAACCAGTAACTAATTTTTAAAACTAATTGAGGAAAAAGAATATATTCTTGCAGTGTATTATGTGAGGTATCTTTACACAGTAAAGAAAGATAAGTAAGGTGTCTTGCAAGAAGCCAACGTCCTGGAAGAGTTGTTAGGGCTATTGATGGCTTTGTTGGGGGCCTCTGTGGCTCTTCAGTTAATTTACAGCCAAGACGTTTAGAAGACTACAAGACACTAAAGCTGTCAGTGTTGGAGAAGGAGGTCTGTGATGGGCCGAATGAGAAAGGACTAACTCCGACTTGGCAGTGTCCTTCAAGTGTTCCAACTAATCCATCTGTCATTATAGGCTGGTGATTAATCGTGTTTCTCATAATACTTTCAACCGGCGAAAAAGGTCCCATCTCGAACTACTATAAATCAAAATCCTTACGATTTCGGCTATTTGAAGTTACTCAGTGTATCAGGTAAAAGAAAAAAGTAAGGGTTAGGGTATTTTTAAGCACCCTGTATACCCAAACATAGCGTGTTTTAACAAACTAGATTTATCTACAAATTCTAGGAAGACATAATGGTAAGAATAAAATTTATTTCACAAATTGTTACTGGCCGAAATATCTCTGCTTACTAAGTTATACTACAATGTAATGAAATATGTTTTGATATAAATTTATTCTCTTTTCCTTTTCCAAAAAAGGTAGTGTATTACGATTTATACGATAAGCACTATAACACTTCTTCAAAGAAATTATCTGGTTATTCTTAAATTTCTATCTAACTACTCATTACTGAGAGTAGATTTTTAATTTCCTTCAGGAATAGTACAATAACTAACTACAAGTACATTTGAAGGTATAATTTAAATGTCATCAATAATAATCAAAATAAAAATAGTTATAAGGTAGCCACAAAAAACACCATTTTTGAATATAAAATATATATTATATAACAAAAAATATCACAGTTAGTACAATACAACCAAGTTTTTGACTAAATAAACATAACACATTAGCTGTTAATTTTTCCTCCTATTTTGATGTGGTTGGTTAATAGTGATAGCAAAGAGATCACATGACAAGGACCCCAACTTCGTATTGCATTTATATTTTTAACAAATTATATAATCTGAGTTTAATTATATATTTTTGACCTGGATATGTCTTAGCTCTTGGGAGGTGTTGGTAATTTGCGAGGCCAAAATTTAAAGCAGTGACGTGATATGGTTAGTGACGTCATCCGGTTATAAGGACAGCTGTTTAGGAGAACCGAAAACCTTCTCTTTAGACATATTCTTGATCTAACCTATTACCCCAGGAAAGTAAATACAACCATTTTTGATAAAAATGTAAATGCACATAAAAATACTTTTTAAAATGACATATTGCTTTTTATATTGGTAAATTGTTCTAATACCATGAAAATAGGATTGCGATAGGGAGATGGATAAAAATATATGTTACTTTATTCAATAGTTGTACTTCAATGTAAAAATATAGTTTATTGCAAATCTTATTAATCAGTATTCAGTAAAATGTAATAATAATCGTTTTGCTCTTGAGAATGTTATATTTAACTAGATGATGAAAATATAAGTAAATAATGTTTAAAATCCAATGTTTTTTTATTTACAGAGGTTTACAAATTTACAGTATTAAACAATTTAAACTTACGGGTATATTTTACTGTTCAAAATAATTAAGTTACTACCGGTATGAGAGTAAGAGATTGAGTTACAAGGAGTATGACACTGCATTATTTTTTAGTCCCATTTTAATCAAACTACGATAGATAACATTATATTGTTAATAAACTAATATATTAAAATACATAATACTTTTTATGTAATTTGTAAACTCTCAATTTTCGCTTGAAATTTCCAATAGAGACCAATCGATCGGTTTTTGCATCGTAAACTATTTAATACGTTTGCATGATCAGTATTAAGTGTATGATGAACCACTAAGTATAAAAAGAACGTATTTAAAGGAAGGCTTACATACGAGGTTAAACATTGTTTTCAATAGAACTATTCAATAAAATGTAATTCTCTTATTTCATAAAGGAAACGATTCCCTTCAATTCCAACAACGTTGACCAACGTTGAGATAGGGTCAAAAGGGACAACTATACAGGGTTTCCAAAAAGTTGATAGATTATGTAAAATATTCTCTTTAAGAACACACAGGAACGCAAGGAAATCTTGTTGGTTTATATTTAAACATCTTCCTGTCTTCCTGTTTTTGATTTAAGGTTTATCGATGATGGGAACATTTTGACAAGGACAATGTCAGGGGGGTATTGGCAATCAGCCCAAACATGCTATTTGAGTAGTAATGTAAATGTCGGCGAAAACTATCTACTCTGAAAACTAAATCGAAAAGTCTAACTCGGTTTTCCAAGTTACTGTTTTAGTTATTTGAGGTAGAAAAGTTTTTATACTGGCATTAATTAGCAATCACATACATCTACAGTTTAACTACCAATGTTTTTACAAGGACGATCACTGGATGACATTAGAGGGGGGCTGTTGTTAAGTTATCGAGTTGAACTCGTCAGGATCAGTGTCCTGGTCCTGCTCCTGGTCCTCGCAGGTTGGGCCCGAGTAGCCGGCCATGCAGGAGCACATCGGCTGGCCCAGGATCAGGATACACTTGCCCTTGTTCTGGCACAGGTCCTCAGGACACCCCTCGCCGTCAAACCTGGTGAAAGTACATTTTATATGGAGAATATTAAAACTAGACTCGCTTAAATTTTTTTCTTGATAAATTTTAACTTTTATTACGCTATATTTTTTTATGTGTTTGAAGTGATTGCCTGAATTTATTTATTTTCGCCCTAGTAAGGAAAATAATTCGTAGAAAAATAATATATACTTCAATTACAGACGCATCACTCTATAATGCTTTGCGGAATTTTAGATTATAATAACCAACAATTATTTATCAAAGTCCTGTAATAGTTTTTGTTTTGTTCTGTTTGTCTCTTCCTTATTTTTATTTAATTATATACATAAAATTGTATCGTAGATTTCGAAACATTTACTTATTCAGCCTCATTAAAGGTATTTAGTTTATAGAACATCACAGTTAGACACAAACATTCTTCTGGTGAAATGCTACCCTTAACAACGATTACTAGTTACAAGAAACCCCTTAAGTATTTCCTGTTATTATTCAAACGATGTAATAGACATACTTAAGTAATTAAAAAAAACTGGTTCATATTTTCTTAGATAAGGATACATCAGTGTTTCAAATGAACCGTGAGTTATTCTGTCACTTAAAATCGGATGTACCGAGTATTTCCTTTGCCTTCGTCTTCGTGCCTCAAACCTACGGTATAATATCCATAGACATGCACAATAAGCCTAAGATTGCATGCACAATTACACAACACAATACACAATACTCGAAGCTCCATAGTGAAACTGTCGTCATTGTAGCCGAGATTTGTGCGTTGAAACGAACGCTCTCATGCGTACACGGCCTAACGGGCACGGGTCTGATCGCGCAAATGTTCACAGAAGCATACTTAGACAGGTTTTATTTAGACTATATTTACCGTATATTACGTGCTCCTAACCCGTCCTTTATCATAATTTACAAAATAATAGCAGCTATTGTCATTTACAAAAACATAAAATTTGAGATTTTTTTATGTAAAGAGACTTTGCGATAAGTTGGGACTTTGGAATTATATTGGTGAAAGTTTTGTTGAGGTTATAACTTTATTTTTTAAATTTATGAATATTTTATAAATTCATAATTGCCATGATTGTTACATTAAAAGGTATTTTTAAACCAAAATATATGTCCGCATGTACTTAATACTGCAACTTTGGTAACACTATAAGTTTCCTTTTTTGTAAGAAGTTTCATATAACCTTCTGTCAAAGGTCTAGTGTTAAAGTTTTCAGACCGCACTTGTGCGTCTAACGTGATCTAATGACCATGTTATGAAGTCGGGACTAACGGCTAACGTGCCTTCTGAAGCACGGTGGCAGTCTGGGAGATTCAACTTTATATGTGTCATGGCTGGGATTCAACCCCGGGTCTTTTGAGTCTCTACCAACTCAGATATGACTGCCACGCTATATTTTCCGGATAAATATTTGAATGATTCGAAATGATTGAGGGAAATATAAAAAATATGGTTGTCAAACAAATTATTTTTTTGGAAAAGTTTGCAATTTTCTTCTATATTTCCAACATTTTCCAAGATAGTGGATTTTCTGTTGAGAGATAAGGGAAGAGTTAGGATCACAATGTTAGGTTGAAAACCTGAACAATATACATCTAAGTACATACCCACTGTTCCAGAATTTTTTATTTGAAATCATTCCAAAAACCACATTTGAATGGTTCTCACAAATCCAACTCATGCTAAAACCTATTAATTTACCACCCAATTTCTCTGCAAAAAGAATTACCGGGAGATTAAATAATAATTTATATTAAATTATTATTTAAATTTAACAAAGTATTGTTAAATTTTCTTGCCATTTTCCAAGTTGGCGAAGTTCCAAGCGTGAGAGGTTTTGGAAATTCACAGGAAATGTTAAGGGCAGTGTTAAGGGGTCATACATAAGGTTTCAATAGTGCGCCAATTTGTTAAATGCTAATTGATTATTATTAACAGTAACTATTACTAATAAATCATGTACTATTAGTAAAAGCCAGATAAAAGCCATCGTTTAACAAATGTAAAACACATGAGTCACCTCAAAGCGTCAGCGGCTGATATTTCTTCTCCAATTTCTTCTTCTTTAAGGTCATTAGTTTCTGTAACATAAAATAATCTTGCGTCATAGGTAAAATAAGATTGATAATGATTTCGTATTTCTCATCTTTATGGATATAATTGAGTCATAAAAATCTTCTTTTTTTAAATTAAGTGGATACGAAAAGTTTTAAACTGATGAGGCGTAGATCTATCCATGGTTTGAAGTAAAAAAAGTGCAGTTGCAGAGATAATTGTATAATTGTAGTAATAAATATTTCCTTGTAGTTCGCAACGTACGAGTACGTGTAAACGCACCGACACAAGTAGGATCCTGGTCACTGTCCCAGCGGCCGCCCACACATCGCACTCTGGTCAACCCCTGCTGGGAGGGAGGAACGGAGAAGCCAGGCTCACACCGGAAGTGACACACAGAGCCGTCTGGAAGTACGCCCTTGGCTCTGGCGGGAACTGGCTGGTGTAGCGGAGTTCGGCAGCTGAGGTGGCCGTGGTCCGGGCTGACGGGGACTGGACATGACGTCGTCTCTGGAACGCACACGTCACAATAATTAGGTACAAACATCCTCAACTGGAGCTTTCAAGAGAATGTAAGAAGGATTCTTTTTAATATTTTGTTACTAATGCAAATGTGTTTCAATGTAAACAAAATTTTTTTAGGCTCTACATAAAATTGGGAGCTACTATTCCGCCTAAAGTTTAAATTAATCTTCAAAAGGTGATTTAATTTAATATCATAAATGACAGTATTTAATATAATAATCTGTTAATAGTTGTTACTGATATTAAATTAAGAAAACGTTAGTGTAAAACGTAATAAGAATAAGAGCAATGAAAAAGCGTAGCATACATAATGTAATTATGAATGAAAAAAAACTTTGATCAATGAACTGAATCGTCTTAATGAGGTGTTACTAATAAATGATGGTGTATTTTCCGCTCCATTATAGATTCTTTTGTTAAAACTAACTCATAGCAACTACTATATTACATAATATATTTGCCTATTGTCCAATTCTATTTTTTGCAAAATTTGGACTAAGACGAATTAATAATCCCTTTTAGTTTCAGATTTTGTTAGATTGCAAAATTTACAGAAATATTTTTTTCTATTAAAATATCTAAATGTTTATTTAAGTAGCTATATTTTCAAATTTTGAACTCACGCAAACACTGCGACACAGGACCACTCCACTCCAGGTCGTCGCCACACTCAGTGGTGTTGTCACCCTCCAGTTGGTAGCCTGGGGCACAGCTGACGTTACACGCGGAGCCCCACGTCTGGCCCTCGGGACAGTCAGCTCTCATCGCAGGACCTAGCTCCAGCTGAGGACACTTGCGTACTGGAACATTCAGTGCAGAAGGTTATATATGAACAATGACACTAAGACACACGGGACCTCTCCACTTCAGATCGTCACCACACTCAGTGGTGCATATATACAGTATATATATATATATATATATATATATATATATATATATATATATATATATATATATATATATATATATATATATATAAAGAAATATAGGAAAGCGAAATATAGTGATGAAACTTAATTATTTCTAATTTGTTTATATATAATTCCTATATTTATAATAGTCTCTTGACATTTATGTTTTAACGACTACTGCTTTTGGCCTCACGGCACCTTAAACCGAAAAAACAACATAGTCCCAGGCTTAAGTTTTACCATGAGAGCTACGGTATTAGCTTCTTCCCTATGAGAAATTCCCTAAAATGTTTAATGTTGAAAAGAATGATATTCTTATCTGTAATACATTGTTAACAATAAACAAATGGTTATTTTTGTATATTATAAGGCAGGCTTTTTTCTAAAATACAATTTGATTTTGAACTTACCAATGACATTATACCTCGTAACACAGTTAGCTATAGTTCGCTTGTGGCGATACAGTCTAATGACGACTTTGTGGCTACCTTCAGGAACATCGTCACCGGGCTGAGGTCCTGTCAGTATTTCCTGCTTCACCCTCTCCACTGACGACCTAGTCAAATTCAATTATTTTAGATAAAATGCCATTCTTTATCAATCCTAATGTCTGAATTTTAAGTACAGTAACGACTCTAGTCACTCAGTTAACTAAATAAATTCCTTGAGCAGCGACATCATTTATTCCTAAAGTTGGTCCAGTTATTTATTTATAGTTATTAGTTATAGCTATAGAACTAATTTCTAAAATTTTCAAATTTTCTAATTGCTCATTTATATTATTAAAATGAATATTGTTTTACTAGGAATTTTAAGTAAGAGGGATTATAATACATTATAATAATTATAATACCATACTAACATTATTCTTTATAGGTAAACGTACTATTTCATATAAGTAACGTAATGTTCCTCTACACCGGAGCGGCCGCTAACTGGTAACTCGGTAGCCCAGACAGTTAAACGCAACTGGTTTGCACCAGTGGCATGCTACTCCTGTCAGATCATGAGCAGTCATCTCTGGTTAACCTTTGGGCCATCTACGTCACTATGAGCATTCATATCGTAGCCATTGTGCCAGGTACGCCGCTACGGTAGGTTGATACGTTTGTTGCATCTCATAGACCTCAAGTACACACCGACCACTCAAGTAATCGAGGACCAATTATGAGGCTCAAACTGTACCGAATAAATGTATCCTACCTAGTACCCTTCATTAATTATGTGTAATTCTGCATACATTCTAATACAATCAATCATTAAAAGATTGCTCATCGTTGTTTTTATAGTTTTTTTGACAATGATTAAGATTAATGTTAGTGTTAAAACAGAAATCTCAATACTGAAAATGTTTTTTATTATGCAATGTATTTAAGGTGTTTACATAATTATTCTTCATAATCATTCATTTATTGTCTTATCAAGGATTTGTTGAAGCATTTCAATGAACATATTGAATACTCTTTGGGATAATTGTTTATTCCAAAGATATTTGTCATGAAATTACTGAATTAATTGCTGTTTCAAAGTAAAGGTAATACAGTACTTGTATAAACTAATAGTTGTCAAGAGCAGTTTGAATCGCAAAAACTTTACCAAGGATGACAAGGTATGATGGGCGGCACCTCCATGATGACCGTAGTCTGCCCCTTGTTGGCCAGGACGGCACGATCACTGGGACACCGGGCACACGCCTTGGACTTGGCCTGGCCGCGGGGTCGAGGGGGGGTGGTTCTGGGCTGGTCATGACTGAACTTCCACTGATGCCTTCCACCTGCGGTCAACAGTGTCAGATCGATGGGAAACCGGGCAAACGTCTTGGTGAAGTATATCCGAGAACCGGGTGAACACAATAAATTGGAAATTAAATCACACCATTTAACAAAGTCATTTTTATATTATTATCATTTCAAAAAAAGTACAACTTTTCATCATTATGTTTAGTTAGAGGTAAATTAATTTTTCTTTTCTTTTTTCGATGAACGCAAGAGTATTGTGTGAAGGTCACGAGGCCAGACGTCTCTTCTGGTGAATAATTGGCGTCCCATTGTGTGGGTCCAGTAGCCATCAGTTGGCGAAGTGATCAATCATCCCCTCGTCACTTGTCAACTGTCACGTGTCAACACATGCGGGTATCCCCTCACATCCCTCCACTCCATTTGTTGCTTATATCTAATCAACCTTAAGGTCTGATTTATTACTCAAATTGAATGAACTACCATCTAATAAAGTGATAATTCGTACGTTGTTCAAATGTACGATGCGTTGACTGGAACATGTGTTAGTCCTGTTAGCATTGCGTTGTCCCAATATTTGTGCTAACCATTACGCTAACATGGACGTTGATTCATTCGTTCGTTAAATTTGAATGTGTGCCTGGTCATTGCTCGCTGCCGCCACTCGGATCGCCCCGACTCATTATAGAGTTATAGTCACAACTGGAATGGAATCGAAGTATTGGAACGAAAACTTGCAGCTTCATAGTTGCTGCGTCGTACATCCAGGTCAGTCGGCCAAGTTCCACTCTCTCAAAACATTATAAGTACAGTATCCAATTTAATCTTCAATTTACTTTGCCATGCATGTTGTTCTAAGTTTCTAGCCAGCCACACCATAGGTAAGCATATTTCACTGATTATTTGATGTTTAACACATTTAATAAAATACTTTGGTGCTACCGTATTCCAAGCACATGTTACATTTCACCACATTTTGCCTTATAAGCTTTATTATCAATGTCAGCAGTGTAATTTATGTTCTAATTGTCTTTTATGTTCTGTTTCTGCCACAGTGGTAGGCTAATTGTTTCTGTTAAATGTTTATTGTTCTGTGTTCTTTGTATTTGTATTTGGACATGTATACGTCTTTTGTATTTATTGCCTTGTATTACTCTGGCCTGGAGTATATATATATAGTATTTATATATATATATATATATTTATATATATATATATATATTTATTTATTTATATAAATAAATATATTTCACTATTTAGTTCATCAAATAGGGCTACTAATATAATTATCTTTAAATAAGTCAACCGAGTACCCTTAGAAAACATTTAAATTATTTCTTCGACATGTTTCGGGGATCACCCCATCTTCAAGAAGGACAAATGTTTTACCTAATTTGATAATCTTAATTTATAAATGTTAATAAATAAATATGATAATTTAAATTTCACTGTATTCAAATTGGTGGAGTGTGTTAGCATGTATTATTTCTTCCTTGTATAATTTTTTCATATATTTGATTGTTTGTTTCAATTTGTGAAGTGTTTAATATATTATTTTTGTCAATTTGATAGTGAGTATAAATTTGGAATTCTTCTTTTGTATCCAATTTTCTTCCTTTTTGTTCGAAATTCAATATAGTCATATTATGTGTCATACTAGTGTAATTGTGGTTTGTGGAAAGAATATGTTCGGCGAACGCTGATTTTTGTGTTGTTTTGTTGTTTGATTTTAGCGCTTGTATATGTTCTTTGAATCTTGTTTGAAAATTTCTACCGGTTTGTCCAATATAATATTTGTTACAGTCATCACATTTAATTTTATATACTCCTGATCTTGTGTATTTATTAGTTTGGTTGTTGTTTCGTGATTCATTTTGTATTATTTCATATGCATTGTGTCTTGTTCTGTAACTTATATTGAATTTTTGTTTTGTAAAAGTTTTCTGTATGGCTTTGTTTAGTTTTGAATTGTATGGCACGCAAATAAACTTTTTTTCTTCGATTTTCTCTTTTATCTTCGAATCTCCTCTCTTTTTCTCCCATCTTTTTATCATTTTATCTATCATATTCTTTTCGTATCTATTTTCTTGTGCAATTTGTTTTATTATGTTTATCTCTTTATTGAAATTGTTCTTGTTCATCGGTATAATCATAAGTCTGTCAATCATCGTGTTGAATGTTGAATTCTTATGTTGCCAGGGGTGATGTGAATTACATGGGATGACAAGATCTGTTTGTGTGGGTTTTCTATAAATATTAAAATCATGTTTATTGTTTGTATTTTGTATTGTTAAGTCTAAAAAGTTTATTTTCTGTTTTTGTATTTCCATCGTGAATTTAATAGATTTTGAGATTGAATTTATGTATTCTAATAATTTGCAGTGTGAATCATCTTTGTTGTCATAAAGACATATAATGTCATCAACGTATCTGTACAAATATATAATACTAGCTGACCCGGCGAACTTCGTAACGCCTCATAGTAAACACATGTTAACTTTAAGATTGGCCATGTTCTGAAGTCGAATAGCATTACGGCTTCATTGTGAAAGGTTATATATTCTGGGTCGCTGCATAGTGAATAACAATACTGAAACGATAAAACATATTAATATCATTCCCATAAAATAAATCTGAGTGGATTAATTCATAATTTTCAAATCCAATCCAAACCCAAACGAACCCTAACTGTAATACGGCTTTTATAGGAAAGATATACAACAGCTGATTATTATAATAAACGTAATAATATAAACATTGTAATTATCATATAAACACGTGACTTTAATCAGACAGAAAATAAAAATATAAATACATAATCCCCCAAAACCGTTAACTATTAACGTGGTGAATAAAGCTGTTCATTTTTTACAGTACACATTTACTTCATAGTTTAACATTAATGAATGATTCAGATGGCATTGGATAGTAAAGCATACGGTATTGCTAATGGAAAGTAAACCAATCAGCTGTAGCTAAGAAATCAAATGTTTTCATTGTAGACAATTTGTAAACAAACTTACTCTCCATAAGGTTAACATTATAAATTTAAAACGCCATAAAATGGAAACTTATGGGGTTTTCGAAAATATTTTTTCACTAAAACCTTCCCGGACACATATAGAGCAACTTCCTAAAATTTCATGGTGATCGGATGAGTAGTTTGGCAACGCATAAAGGACATACATACATACAGACATACATTCAATTTTATATATAGAGATTTTTTCTAAATGGGTTAATGTCATTTATTATTTTATTGCTTTCAATTTTGGTCATATATATATTTGCTAATAAACCTGAGAGAGGTAATCCCATTGCCAAGCCATCCTGTTGTTTATATGTACAATCTTTATACTCAAAGTAGTTTTGATTCAAACATGCTTTTGTCAGTGTTATCAGATCTTTTTTCTCATTTGTATTAAGTGTGTCTGAATTATCTAAATTGTCCTTCAATATTAGTATGGTGTCTTCTGATGGAATATTAGTATACATTGTTTACATCAAATGATAAGAATATAGCGTTTTCCGGTATTGTTACATCTTTTATATTTTGAACTAGTTGGTATGTATTTGAAATGCTTAGTGTCAGTATTTGTTATTTGATTTAGTCTGTAATTTAGAAACTTACATACATTATATGCTGGAGCATATAATGATTCCCAAAACATGTCGAAGAAATAATTAAAATGTTTTCTAAGGGTACTCGGTTGACTTATTTAAAGATAAATATATATATATATATATATATATATATATATATATATATATATTTATATATAGAAGGGGGAACGTTATTTATTTATTTTACGTGTTAATGTTAGGTGTCTATGATTAGATTAGATCATTGAAATTGCAACCATACTACAACGTACGTATTTTAAGCCAAGTATGAATGAGGATTGAGTGTAAAATGATTGTGGCACGAGCTTGTAGTCTTGACTAAGACTGACAAGTTCCTTAGACAGGACTGTTAAATTAATAGCCCAACAG
>JAGISJ010000016.1:0-29742 GCA_023375725.1 Nephotettix cincticeps
TTTTTTATTCGTGTGTTTTTTTTTGTTTTACCAACGGCTGTTGCGTACCAATTGTTCAAATAGGTCATCGTGGGTGGGGGAGGGAGGTGAGTTGTTTTCTATTATAAGCTCTATTATTGGTGACATGGGGTTGGGGAGTTCTGGGGGGGTGGCGGTGGCTCTGCTACGGCCGGTGTCGGAGCTGCAGGGACCTCCGGCGGTGTGTTTGGGGCCGGAGGTGTGGCGGCGTTGTCGGCAGCAGCAGGGTCCTCCGGTGGTCCGTTTGGGGATCCTGGGGGTGTTGTCAGGTCTATGGTTTCAAATGTCGGTAAATTTTGCGGCCGTACAACAGCCGTTGGTATTGATCTTTTAGTTTTTTTTCTACTATTAAAGTTTCCCCTGATGTTGTCGGATGCACTGAAACATAATAAGGTTTTTGGTTAGCTATCTGGCGGTCTCAGTAAAGTGGTACTTGTTAGGTGTATGATTAGTGGGCTGGTATTTTAACGTTATCGTGTATATATATTATGGGTAGCAAAGTTAGTATAAGTGTAATTATGCATTCATATACACATATGGACTTGAATAGTAATTTTGTTTGCCCATCTTAGCGGTATAAGCGTTTATAGGATAAATTATTTATAGGATATACGTGAAGCATTATAGTTGATGAAATATGACCTGTTTTATTCAGGTTCATATGTGTACGAATGCATAATTAATTTATAGTAATTTTTTGTAGACTACATAAATCTATCTATAAATTACACTATATACATATTATTATGTCTACAGGTGATTTTAGTGAAAATTGTTACATTTGAGGATAGTTACAAATACGTAATCGACAACAATTCGGTTGGTACAGTTGGTACAGTAGCAGACCAAAATGTGGTTGATCACGTATTTGTAACTAACCTCAAATGTGTCAATTTTGACTTAAATTACCTGAAAACATAATATTATATATAGTGTAGTTTATAGTTAGATTTATGTAGTGTATAAAAGAATTAATATAAATGTAATTATGTGTTTGTACACATGTACGTACTTGTTAGGTGTATGATTAGTGGACTGGTATTTTAACGTTATCGTGTATATATATATATATATATATATATATATATATATATATATATATATATATATTATGGGTAGCAAAGTTAGTATAAGTGTAATTATGCATTCATATACACATATGGACTTGAATAGTAATTTTGTTTGCCCATCTTAGCGATATAAATGTTTAAAGGATAAATTATTTATAGGATATACGTGAAGCATTATAGTCAGTGAAATGTGACCTGTTTTATTCATATAAGTGTACGGATACATGATTAATTTATAATAATTTTTTTGTACACTACATAAATCTATCTATAAATTACACTATATATATGGTATTATGTCTACAGGTAATTTTAGTGAAAATTGTTACATTTGAGGATAGTTACAAATACGTAATCGACAACAATTCGGTTGGTACAGTTGGTACAGTAGCAGACCAAAATGTGGTTGATCACGTATTTGTAACTAACCTCAAATGTGTCAATTTTGACTTAAATTACCTGAAAACATAATATTATATATAGTGTAGTTTATAGTTAGATTTATGTAGTGTATAAAAGAATTAATATAAATGTAATTATGCGTTTGTACACATGTACTTAAATAGTAATTTGTTTGCCCATCTTAGCGATATAAACGTTTATAATGTTTATAGGTTACTAGCTGACCCGGCGAACTTCGTAACGTCTGACAGTAAATACATGTTAACTTTAAGATTAGCCATGTTTGAAGTCGAATATCAATACGGCTTCATTGTAAAGGATTATTTGTTCTGGGTCGCGGCATAGTGAATAACAATAACAAAACGGTAAAACATATTAATAACATCCCCATAAAACAAATAAATCTGAGTGGATTAATTCACAATTTTCGAATCCAATCCAAACCCAAACGAAACCTAACTGTAATATGGCTTTTATAGGAAAGATATACAACAGCTGATTATTATGATAAACGTAATGATATAAACTTTGTAATTATTATATAAACACGTGACTTTAATCAGAAAGAAAATAAAAATATAAATACATAATCCACCAAAACCGAAACTATTAACGTGTTGAATAAAGCTGTTCATTTTTTACAGTACACATTTACTTCATAGTTTAACATTAATGAATGATTCAGATGGCATTGGATGGTAAAGCATACGGTATTGCTGATGGAAAGTAAACCAATCAGCTGTAGCTAACAAATCAAATGTTTTCATTGTAGACAATTTGTAAACAGACTTACTCTCCATAAGGTTAACATTAGAAATTTAAAGCGCCATAAAATGGAAACTTATTGGGTTTTCGAAAATATTTTTTCACTAAAACCTTCCCGGACAGACATATAGAGCGACTTCCTAAAATTTCATGGCGATCGGATGAGTGGTTTGGCAACGCGTAAAGGACATACATACATACAGACAGACAGACAGACAGACATATATTCAATTTTATATATAAAGATAAGCTTAATTGTTTATAGGATATACGCGAAGCTTTAGTTACAGTTAGTGACATATGGCTAAAGAAAGTGCGGTTAAAGTAGATATATTGATGGGAACTTTTTGCATTGATCAGGGCTTGAAGTGAACAAAAGTTTAAAGTTATGGATAGTTTAGGGAGTAATTGTAGAATTACTTACTGGTCAGGTCACTCTGCGGGAAGGCCCTCTTCAGGACGCGGAACAGAGCCCTGGCTTCTTCAAACGTTCGCTCCTGGAAACGCAGTAAAAGAACCTGACGGTCGTCCATGATGTGTGTACGAATGCAGCTGCCGTTCGTTTCTCTTTTATAAGTACGGGGTCCTCGGCCCTTTCACTTTCTTCCGCTGTTACTTTTGGACGTGTGTCGTTTGTATTTACTTAAAGATTTTTTTTTTTTGCAGAATGGCGGACATGGTTAGCTTGCTTAATGCGAAGTCTACCACGGACGTTCGTCCGAATCTGAAATGTTCGGATTTGGAGATAGGGAAGGAGTATCCCGTTTTGGGGTTTAAACGGGTAACGAACAAGAACAAGAAGTTTGGGGAGCACAGTCTCCTGGCTGTGTGCGACTTTGGTGGAAAGATAGGAGAAACGGACTTCACGTCAGCGGACGTTTGGCTACCAAAGAGATTCATATCCATCTTGGATGAGGAGAAAATTGAAGACTATAACAAGAAGCCGAACTACGTATTAATTTATAAAGGTGTAGGGAAAAACAATGAGTTCGTTTTGAACTTTGTAAAACGTAACTAATAAATAACATTTACTATGAAAGCTGTTATAGTTTATTAACTCCTTTCTAATATTTTTCTTCACCATTGGACATTACATTGTCATTTTGTTGAGAAAGAAACGAGCTTTGATTGTTTCTTGAGATTTAGTGTAAATTATACGGTAGGAATTTATGGGTCCGAGGAAGTCGTTTACGACATTCTTGAACGGGCGGCGGGCTCGAGATGATTGTTTTGCTCCAGACGGGCCATTAGCCAATTCTGTTATGCCGTCAGTGAAAGTGGTTTCGCATGCTTCGCCGGAACTGCAGGGACAGGTCAACAGCTGAGTCCACGGCGTCATCGACCTTCACTCGAGCAAAGGTGTGTGCACACTGTAAGCCATCGAGTAAAAAGTGGTGGTGTCACCTAAGTGTTTTTGTAACCAGGTTTCACAAGTCGACAGCTTACTAGTTAACACTAAACTTGACAAGTGTTAGCTTGCACTCAAAGTTGCCACAAGTTTTCACACACTCAAAGTCACCGAGAGTCGACGGCTTGCAGGTTTGACACGATCAAAGTGCTCCCAAGTTTGCACTCCAGCGGCTCCCAGGTTTGTACAACTCAAAGTCGACGGCTTGCAAGTTTATACACACTTAAAGTGTCGGATTGACTTCTCGCAGGTTTGACACATATCGTCGAGCGAAATATTTCTAAGTGTGGCCACAGGAAAGTTTGGTACAGCCAAAGTCGTCGAGTGAGATATTTCTAAGTGTCGGCGTGGCCATACATTAGTTTGGAGCGCCCTCGAGCCCACCGCAAGTTTGGCGCACTCAAAGTCGTCATGCGAAATTTTTCTAAGTGTCGGTGTGGCCATAGGAAAGTTTGGTACAGCCAAAGTCGTCGTGTCACTGTTTTCCCCGTCTGTAGTGATCGTAAGCAACACTCCATATTAAATCAGGCCTTTCTTACAAATAAAACCAAATTCTATCACATAGCTCTATATTTTCAATCACACACAAAACCCAAAACTAAAACAATAAACATCAAAATAATAACATTCCAAAATAAATCAGCTGTTTCAATTAACAGATGAATACAGCAAAAATGTACAGACAAGAGGCAAATTTGTAACAACTCCTCCCTTCTTAATGTCTTTATCTTCACGTTCTTTTTTTGTTTAGTTACGAATATGGTCCTCGTAACTGGTCATGAAGCTCAGCGTTAACAGCTTCATCGGCTTAAGCAAGATAGTCCACCGCCGAGCGTGACTGACCTGTCGCAAGGGCAAAAGTCCGTTGCTGGTGAGTAGCCAGGATTTCCTTACTCCTGCAAGGTTAGGATAGGCAAATTCGGAGCGCTCCTGCAACCCTCGTGGCTGTTGGGCACCATGCCGGCGCGCGTTCCGGCATTAAGATGTCAACTCATGAACATGTAGGTTGATCAGGCCTACACGTCCTGCCCCGAATGCACAAGAATTTGGCGCATGTCACAAACACCCTCCTGCCTGCAGAAAATTTCCTAAATTTTCTTTCACTGGTGATACTTTTTCATGTCCGCTACGTGCCAGTTTCCTATGACTTTGCCCTCCATATTGGCCAGTTCATAAACCAATGGTGAAATTACCTTCGCTACGACAAACGGTCCAACATACCGTGGGGCTAACTTCGCAGAGAAAAACTTGGTCGCATCCGACTGTGGATAGTTTTTCTTCAGTACCACATCGCCAACTTGGTAGGTTACTGGTCTTCTACGCAGGTTGTAACGACGAGCGTTCTGTCCATGGGCGTCTTTTAGCCTGTTTGCCACATCCTGATATATGTTCTTCAGCTCCTTTAGTTTTTCGCCGAACTCATTGGAGTCACCTGTAAACGGTATTTTTGAGCCATCCTGTAGAACCTCAAATCCTGCCCCGGCAGAAGCGAGTTCACGCCCGAAGTTTAGGAAGGCTGGCGAGTACTGTGTAGTCTCATGGAACGCTGTCCGTAAGGCAAATCCTATCTTTGGTAAGTATTGGTCCCACTTTCTATGGTTATCCTTCACATAGGCTCGTAACATGGTAATAACGTCTCGATTAACCCTTTCCGCTGGATTCGCCTGGGGATGACGACTTGCATTTAAAAGGACCTTGATCTTATACTGTCTAGCCAAGTTAGTTACTGATCCACCAATAAATTCAGATCCGTTATCACATATTATGTATCTCGGCACTCCATAAACCATGAATATATCATTCTCTAGATGTTGGGCTACTAACTGGGCGGTCGCTGCTCTGAGCGGGTGGATAACGGAGTATTTTGTAAAGGTATCGGTAACTACCAATATATACTTGAAGCCTTTCATAGATCTTGGCAGGGGTCCTATTAAGTCCGTCGCAATCATTTGCCATGGGGCATCAACACCACGACGACATCCCATTACTCCAGCTGGAAGTTGTTGGTCATACTTGATGCGCTGACAAACACTACATCGGGACACGTAGCTGGCCGTATCCTTCCGCATCTTAGGCCAATAGTAAAGTTGTTGTAGACGTTTGTAGGTCTTCAGCACACCTAGGTGACCCGCAGTGGCCTCATCGTGGCACTCCACCAAAGCTTCTTTTCGCAGATCCTTCGGGACGACCAGCCTCCAGTTATCTTCTTGCAGTGAAGGTTCGAGATTGGTCACGTTCTTCCAGAGCTTACCGTCTTCCGTTCGCCATTGGGTGTAAGACTCCGGGTCTTTATCCACTTTCAGTAGCATCCCTTTATACCAATTGTCCTTGACATCTTTGGGGAACTCTATGGAATCACACTGTAGAGCGTTCTCAGATGGGGGTTCCGGTGGAGTAGTCCGAGACAAACAATCTGGTACCACATTCTCTAGGCCCTTTCTGTGCACTAAGTTAAAATCATACGGTTGCAGTCGTAGTGCCCAGCGGGCTAATCGTCCAGTTGGATCCTTCAGTCTATTTAACCAGAGAAGGCTGTAATGGTCGGTAACCACAGTAAATCTGGTACCTTCTACATACGGCCTGAATTTTTCGACGGCCCAGATAACGGCCAGACACTCACGTTCCGTGGCAGAATATTTTTGTTCTTGTCGAGTTAACGTGCGGCTCGCATAAGCTACAACACCCTCTCCCTGCTCATCCGAAAGTGAGTCCGAAAGTCACTCACCGGGTGGCAAGCAACTAAATGAAATCCGTAGGTAGCTTCCCAAATGCCAAAGCATATGAGAAGACAAACCCTCCAATTGCCCAGAAGATTTTTTTCTTTTTCCATCCGTAGCAAAGGGCCCCCAAAGACGCGGCCAACCTCCAATCCAGATGAACCAGTCCAAATCCAAGCACTGCTCCAGCCATTAGTTCCATCCTTGATGCTCCTGCGCGATGCAAGATCAACACAAGGAACACCAGCACTGCCAACCGGGTCCTGAACTTGGTCTGCCATGTGGACGGATCCACTGTCGTACCCTGGGGGATGTCCAATTGCCAAATCGAGCTGAGCTCGAAGGCACCCATATTGCTCTTTGTGGTCCCCCTGTTAGTTGATTGTTCAGGTTTCCTAGGGGCCAGACACGAAGAACCTGTCTTCCACTCTCCACCGCAGCAGATAAAAGAGCCTGCAACTCTTCCCTCCTCAGTACAAGCTGTACCTTTTCCTTCTATTTTCAAAATTATCTCGAATATAAAAATTACAAACGCTATTTTCATTAATACACCTGTTTCCTATAAAAAAACTCACCTTCAAATAGTATCTATATGAAGCAACAAAATGTGTCCACGAAACTTTTACAAAAAGTATGGTCTAGTGGCTAGGATACCTGGCTCTCACCCAGGAGGCTCGGGTAAGCATCCTTGCGGCTAACAGCGTTTACCGCTCTAAAATCAACGACAAATCTCTTGCTGCCATCAGGTTTATCTAAGAGCATGATTGGGGAGGACCAAGCACTCTGTGACGGTTCCACAACTCCTATCTCCAGCATACGGTCTAACTCCTCATTAATTAGCTTTTGTCGAGCCGGTGAAACAGCGTAGTACCGCTGCTTGATTGGTAAACTATCACCAGTGTCTATGACATGTTTGACCTTATCAGTCCTTCCTAATGATTTAGGCTCATCCTTGAAATGGCCTTCGATTAACTCTTGAAGTCTTCGTCTCTCATCCGGGGCCAAATTGTCTTCTGAGGTAATTCCTCCAACAGAACTACAGAATAACTGGGTCTTCTTAGGAGCAAAATCCCACTTACGGTTACGCATATCAGCCACAATATGCATAAGCTCCCAAAAGTCTATACCCAATATGAGGGTCTGTTGTAAGGAGGGAACAACACAAACAGATAGTTCCTCAGTCCTTCCTTGTAAGGTAATAGGCAGTAGAACGAATCCTTTAATTTCATGTCTCTTCGAATCCGCGGTTTCAACGTAGAGTCCAGAGGAAGGCTGAAGGCTTGCAGGAAAATGTTGCAGAATCCAAAGTCCTTTCTCTCCTAGGAAGGTCTGAGACGCACCTGAATCCAGGAGTGCTGTAATTTCCCGGCCAAATACTCTGACTTTCAGGTAGGGTCTTGGATCCTTTTCATGACTATGTAAGATGTAATTGATGGTTGGAGTTTCCTTTTGATCTAGGGAGTTAGGAGGATCTACTTGGCTCCAAACTCCCTGCTTAGCCCGTTTTTTGGATGGCAGGTACTGCACTCTCGCTTCATGACGTTGTCCTTGCCACAGCCATAGCAAAACTTCTTTTTAGGTTTACGACAAAATCGAAAACGATGTCCCTCGTCTCCACAATTCCAGCACACTATCTTTTGAAGCTCTCGCAGGGGCTTGGCTTGAATGTCAGCGACTCTTCCTTGGAGGTATCCTCGGCGACGATGTGACTCTTGATAGGCGAGGTCGGGTTCAAGTGCAGTCTCATTTCTAGGTTGAGGTCTTGGTCTGATCATACTCAGTCGGCCAGCTTCAGCACGACGTCCCATCGATCGAAGTTGCTCAAGGGATTCAATTTTACTAAGAGCTAATCGGTCTTGTAACTGGGGATGCAGGTTGTGATAGATTTGGGCTAAGCGAGTTGTCTCCGGGATGGAAGTGGCAAGTCTGTTATATAGCCCTTCCATGGCAGCTATATAAAGGTCTAAGGGTTCGTTTTCTCCCTGTACTCTATTAAATATTTCCTGGTTGAGTCTTAGATCATAGTCGGCTGGTTGAAAGACTTCACGCAGTTCCTTGGTTAACTGGTGCCAAGACCTAATTCTGTGGGCGGCAGCCCGGTACCAAACAAGTGCAGGACCCGCAAAGAGATCCACCGCAGATTCATACAACTCTTGATGAGTTATTCCACGAGCTCGACGCAGTTCCTCGACTCTCTCCAAGAAGGAAGCAATACTAGGCCCAGCATTGTCAAATTTAAGTCCCCATTTAAACACGGGCACCGGTCGTGGACGGAAGCAATCTTTCCTTTCCTCCAAAGAATCCCTATTCATCCTCTTAGCCTCCGTGATAACTTGCTGACTCTCTACTTCTTGAATGTTATGGTCTTCTTTTCGCCACAACTCTTCCATCTTTCTTCGCTCTTCTTGTAATCTTCCTTCTTCTTGACGCCACTTCTCTTCTTGTCTTCTTCGTTCATTCATTTTCTTTTGTTTTTGCAGCCTTCCTTCTTCTCGTGCTTGCAAAGCTTCCTCATCGTCCGCTAAATTACTTTTCGGCAGTTCAAAATTGCTGGTTGTATAGTTTGGAAAAGTGTGTTGTTGCTGCGACGTCTCCTTCAATTGCAGATCCGATGGAAGATGCTCCTCTTCGGTATCACGATTCGATGATAGCTTGGCATCCTTAAAAGAATCCAATAACTCCTGGCATTTACTTAAAAGTTCTCCTTTAGTATTCTCCAAGTCTCTATCAATTGAAGCTCCCACTGGAATCCGGTCCACACGAAGATACAGATGCCAAAGACGGGCAACAATACGGTGGTATTCATTATCATTGTGGTCTCCTTCATAGTCACTCACCAGCGCAGAAAGATCTTCATATTTTCCTTCACACTCCTCTATCTCAATATCTGCATCCAATGCATTGACAATAGCCTCATCAACCGTGGTATTTGCTGCAAAACATGACGACAGTCGCTTTCTCAGGTCTCCAGCAGTACCCTCAGTGGAAAGATTCCTAATCTTAAGTTCATAAGCAACTTCCGTTTTACGAAGATGATATGCCGACATGTTGATATACGATATCAAATTCAATAATGAGACAGAAAAACTTATATATAGCACACAGAATATTCAAAATTGTAAAAAAAACAATATTGATACTAATAAGCACATTTGTTAAACCAAGTGATTTAATATTACTGGACACAGGATATAATTCTATACGAAAGCTTCAAAGTTTACATGTAGGAAAATGTTATCACCCAGGCAGCACAAGAATTAATCACAACAAAGATTTAAATTTTCTTACAATGACGATACGCTTTTAGTACATCGTCACACAAGGAGCACAGTATTCAACCAGATCAACTCCAATAAATTGAACGATTGTCTGACACAAATATAATAAGTTCAGCTTTATTCCGAAACTTGTCTAATAAACCAGGCCCCATTTATATAGGGCCCCACGTTGGGCGCCATTTGTCACTGTTTTCCCCGTCTGTAGTGATCGTAAGCAACACTCCATATTAAATCAGGCCTTTCTTACAAATAAAACCAAATTCTATCACATAGCTCTATATTTTCAATCACACACAAAACCAAAACTAAAACAATAAACATCAAAATAATAACATTCCAAAATAAATCAGCTGTTTCAATTAACAGATGAATACAGCAAAAATGTACAGACAAGAGGCAAATTTGTAACAACTCCTCCCTTCTTAATGTCTTTATCTTCACGTTCTTTTTTTGTTTAGTTACGAATATGGTCCTCGTAACTGGTCATGAAGCTCAGCGTTAACAGCTTCATCGGCTTAAGCAAGATAGTCCACCGCCGAGCGTGACTGACCTGTCGCAAGGGCAAAAGTCCGTTGCTGGCGAGTAGCCAGGATTTCCTTACTCCTGCAAGGTTAGGATAGGCAAATTCGGAGCGCTCCTGCAACCCTCGTGGCTGTTGGGCACCATGCCGGCGCGCGTTCCGGCATTAAGATGTCAACTCATGAACATGTAGGTTGATCAGGCCTACACGTCCTGCCCCGAATGCACAAGAATTTGGCGCATGTCACAGTCGAGTGAGATATTTCTAAGTGTCGGTGTGGCCCCATACATGAATTTGGCGCACCCAAAGTCGTCGAGCCCACCCGCACGTTTGGCGCACTCAAAGTCGTCATGCCCACCTCGCAAGTTTGGCGCACTCAAAGTCGTCTAGCGAAATTTTTCTAAGTGTCGGTGTAGCAAGATTTCTCTACTCTGGTGTTTTTATTTCAATTTTAGGTTGAGGTAATTCGGATATTTCCATACTATTTTCAAATATAACTGTGGTCCCTGGACAATCTTGAATTTCAAACAATGTTGCAAGAGGTTTTTGAGATTCTTCATTGACTTCCTGTTCCGAAATAGTATTGTTTTGCACCTCTTGTCTTCTTTTCTTGTAAACTCGTTTTTTCGATACCCGTTCCTGTTAATAACTCAAGTATATAAAAATAGATTAATTTAATTAGAACAGAATTTAATAATCATAACAAACTATGTATAACTAAAAACAACAATATAAACATAAACACAATCATATGATTTAACTTAGTAATTAACATATTGCCAACATCTTCTCTTTTCCGGAAATCAGTTTTTTATACTCTCAAAAACTTTCTGTTTCTTATAAGATCCAGAACTTAGTGCATCAGCAAAATCAAATTACAAAGCAAAATCAAATTACAAAGATTTAAAAACAAGAAAGAAAGGGAAAATCTTCACCACCTTGCTTTGACTCATGATCTGAATATTGTAAAACAATATGAAGAAAAAGAAAAAAGTTCATATTGTTCAAAATTTCAACCAACTCTTGATATGTATCCACTAAATGAAGAACTTCTAAGTTATATAGATAAAATGGCATATTATTTGCACCTTCTCTTACAAGAATACAACCATGTTTTAAAAATATATGAAGTCGACAAAAGTGAAAGAGATCCAGAACTTAGTGCATCAGCAAAATCAAATTACAAAGCAAAATCAAATTACAAAGATTTAAAAACAAGAAAGAAAGGGAAAATCTTCACCACCTTGCTTTGACTCATGATCTGAATATTGTAAAACAATATGAAGAAAAAGAAAAAAGTTCATATTGTTCAAAATTTCAACCAACTCTTGATATGTATCCACTAAATGAAGAACTTCTAAGTTATATAGATAAAATGGCATATTATTTGCACCTTCTCTTACAAGAATACAACCATGTTTTAAAAATATATGAAGTCGACAAAAGTGAAAGAGATCCAGAACTTAGTGCATCAGCAAAATCAAATTACAAAGCAAAATCAAATTACAAAGATTTAACAAGTAGGTTTAAAATAAGTACCACAAATATTGGTAAGATGTTTTCAAAACTATTCCTAAAATATATAATTTTTTTAAAACAAAAAGGTGTCTAATGCTAATTTTTTAGAGGTTACATTAAGTGAAATGAAAAGGTCGAAATGTGAATTGAAGAGACCAACAAAATCACACATTAATAAAAACAAAAAATTGCGACACACGTCGCAGCAGATCTGCGTACTCAGCGAATTTCCAAATAAATAATATAATAATAATAATATATGACAAGTTTTATAAAAATCTGTCCATAAACATGAGACTTATTTACCTATTCTCCATAGAGAGATTAACATGGGAAAGTGTATGCAGGTTTGCTGCAGTGAGGAACACTGGAATTAGGCATTTCTACCATAAATAATTTTTATCTTAACATTTATACCAAATTTCATCAACATGTCCATAAATAAAGGAGTTTACACTATACCTTTTAATTTCTTCTCCTCTTCCTTCTTCCTTTTTATTTCCTCCATCTTTTTTTTTACGAATTTTTCCCACTCCAACCACGCTCTGGTTTCTCTCTCTTTGATGGGCATTGCCATAATCTCGTCAAACCACCCGACCTATTAAATAAAAGAATAAAAATGAACACTATACTTTTTAATTTCTTCTCCTCTTCCTTCCTCCTTTCCCTTTTCTTCTCCATTTCTTTTATAACTCTCACCCACTCTCTAACTTCCCGTAGCCGCTCCGGGCTTCTGTCGAATAGATGATCCAACCACCCGGCCTATTAAATAAAAGTCACTTTTACTGATTGTAAATTTCAAATCTTCGAATGTTAGCCGGGAATATAAAAACTATTTCTGACATTTTATAAGATTGTAGTCTTTAAATACCAAAACAAGAGATAAAATATGTAAAAGTACAAATAGGAATTAAGCGATGACAAAATTGATCCCGACTTTACACTGACTGTATTATTATATTCATCGTTAAATTCTAGAAAGGGTAAATAGTTTTTATGTTCTTTTAAAAACTTACCACTCATTCGTTGGTGGTAAAATAAAATGTCCCATTCTAAATTGTCCTTGAAACGTTCTATATATTTCTCTGATAGGTTTTGATATTTACTTATTATTCCCCAACAGTCGTCAAAGCCCACAGTGGTTGTCATTTCAGTTAAGAAATGATCAGGAAATTGTTGCCTTTTAAGAATGTGTATCCAATTTACACGATGAAAATATATTCTTAATATTTCAAATGTAAAATAATAATGTAGAGAAAGAATCTCCCAATCCATATACCTATCAAATCTTTGAACAAATGAATCAGTTAAAACTCCTTGAGGAACCCTTGGTTCTTGAGAGATCAATCCCCATGCTGAAATATTAGATGATCTAACCATTGCTGTACAACTGTTTGTGATTGTTTAGGCATTGGACGAGTTCATTTATCTTACAATTTTTTAAATTCTAGATAATGTCTTTTATAATAATCTACATTTAATCTTTCCCTAGAATCTAAAGGCTTACAATTATCATGAAGTAAGCTGTAAAACCCAAAAAGGTTGTTATTTTTTGCATAAATTAATGACTCGATGGGAAGGGATAATTGAAAAGGTCGATCAAAGTCCTCTTCATCGTTAAACTTAAATAAGCTTGAATAGTGGTATCTACACATCCCACACGGTAACAACAAATCTAAGAATCCAGTTAACATACATAAAGATTCTTGATATTTTTCTTTTAAATTTGAAGTTGTCATTTCATCTACAACCAATGTTGTAAAATGTAAAACTACCCAGTATGAACTACCCCAAATGGCAGTACCACTCAATTTATCAATAATAACTTTATAAAGTCCATAGCTTGGAATCATATCTGTGGATTTGTCAACAGACCCAAGAGGAAAATGTTTAGAAATTCTTTGAATAAATAAGTTTTTATCATCCTCAACCATATATTTTTCTACCATTACATAAGGTAATATTTCATTTCTTGTAAGGTGTTTGACTTCCTTTAAATATTCAACATTTTTTTTATACAAATTGTAGTTTAGTTTTATTTCTATACCTAATACACAATTAATAACTAATGCTAAAATATCAAACAAATAATCCTCATTTTGTAAAATTTCTATTCTACTATCCTCGACACTGCGTTCTGCTTCACTATACAGGTTCGGTAAAATCCCTAAAAACAACCAATTATAAACAACAAATGGTAAATAAATAGCAGGATGGTTCGTATGAAAGTTTTCAAATTTTATAATATCTCTATATTTAATAAAAACACATTCAGATTGATCAGACATTTTTTATAATAATAAAAATTTACCTACTCCTGGAACGAGATCGCCTGCGTATCTCGGGCCTTGTCTTTGATCTCGATCTAGACCTACATCTTTTACGTTTTTGGTTTTTATTTTTAAGTTTAATAAAAGATTTAGGTAGTTTGTCATCTGAATATTTGAAATATCCAACTGTGGGTCTTTTCTTTTTTTAATGTTCATACATGTACACATTGTTGTTTTAGACTTCTTTGTTTTTCTCATAATTTTATTTATACATAAAACATTTTCACGTAAAAAACTACTGCATAAACCCCATGTGAAAATGTTTTTTTATGTTTCTTGCTATATAAAAATAATGATAATAAGACGTTTTCATGGAGCCAACGCTGTTAACGAAGGAGAACGATTTGCTTTAAACCAAGTGTTTAAAATATCCCCACCTTATTTATTGGATACCCACGTGTTATAATGTCGCTCATCACGAGTTTTCTAATCCAAACCAAGCCATTTTTGAATACAATTATGAACTAAAACAAATTACACAACATACGATTTTTTCTAAATTTATAGCGGAATTAGTACATTACCATAATATAGAAAATATACCATTTGGTTTAAGTGTAAATTTTAAGTCAAATATCATTTCATTTGTAATAACCGTTTTAGTTTACCTTGTTAAACCTTGTTAAACTTCACATGAATACACAGTCTTTGTAATATTTTGTTCAACGTTTACGCCTACATCCCGTTCTTCAAATTCACCCACAAATGAGAAGCCTGGTCTAGTCTTATTAATATATTCTCGCACTGGTAACGGTAATTTTTGTATCATGTCCCCAAACTTGGCACGATTTTTAAATATTTTTATTAAGCACAGTTTGAAAAGGGAGTATTTTACTGGAGAGTATGTATCCGTTGTACAAAAGTTCACTGTAAAGAACGGGGTATTTTCACAGATTTCAAATCCCGTCTGATCATTATCTAAAAAAAAATATAATAAATTAGAAATTTCATTTAAAACATCTGACATATACACTTCTATTAGTAAAAAAAACAGAGCATAAATTTCAGTTAATAAACGGGGCCTTTTACATATTATACATTTCAAATCCCGTCTGAACGCTAACCTAATCTAAATGATTTAGTAGCTTTACACTTTGATTCACTGTCTACAACGTTTGTACCAATGACACTAGCGCCGGCCTGGCAGACTTCGGTTGTCCCTAGTCGCTCCGGTGTAAATGTTTTTTAATTTTGAAAACATTTTCTAATGAACAGGAGAAGTGTGGTCGTTTGAATTGATGAAATCGACATTTATTCTCTAATCTGGGTAGTAAAACTTTCAATGAAGGGATATCTGCTAGGTCGTGAACATAAGCGTGTTTAAAAACGCTTTGTAGAAAAGTCTTTTTTTCCCCTCCCTTTACCATAACATGTTTCTTGAAAAACATTTCACGTAATTTCGACATGATATTGGTGAATGATGAATCGCCATATGACCACGGGATGGATACCGTGGTAGATTTCAATGTTTAAAAAGGTAGAAGCCTGTTTTCGGTAGGCGGGTGACAATTGAGATATGTCATATGACGGTCTCATAAAATAATGACGAATGAAACTTTGATCATCATTTTTAATAATTGAAATTTCTTTAACTATAAACTGGTTGTTGTTGTTTTTGTAGTCTTGAAAATCCACAATAAATCCGTTTGCGTACATTACTATACTCACATAAACCCAGTAAAAATGTCGAGATGTGTTGATCTAGTCTTGAGGAGATGTCGAGTTTAATAAAAGAAGAAATTTTTCTCTTTAACATTTGTAAAACGTTTACGTTTAAAATATCACAAAGAATTAAGAAACCCGATTTCTTCATCCGTCAATTCTGGTGTTTTTATTTCAATTTTAGGTTGAGGTAATTCGGATATTTCCATACTATTTTCAAATATAACTGTGGTCCCTGGACAATCTTGAATTTCAAACAACGTTGCAAGAGGTTTTTGAGATTCTTCATTGACTTCCTGTTCTGAAATAGTATTATTGTTTTGCACCTCTTGTCTTCTTTTCTTGTAAACTCGTTTTTTCGATACCCGTACCCATATAGATTCTCTATCTTCAGGTGGAAATTCAGCAATTAATTGAGAAATAAAATTTTGAATTTTATCTTCTAATCTTTGGTTAAGTTTTACAAAATTAGATTTTTGAATAAGATATCTTAAAATTGATATTAAAATTTTATATTCTTTCTTAGTTAAAGACATGTTCGTAGTACTTACTTGGTAGGACGTGGAAAAATACTAAATTAAACCCAGCAATTCTTTGCATTATATTTTGTAGTGTTGTAGTGGTGGGAGTGGTTGGTTGAAGTGGGGAGAATGGTTTTCTAATCTTATAAAATGGGATATGGTATCTTAGCCCTAAAAAGCGGGCAAGTATTTTTACTTTCTAACCATTGGATTATACAATCTTTAGAAAAAATATGTCCACATGCGTTTATTTTAATGTTGTCAGTCGACCGGTTTAGACACACACTACACTCAACTCTTACGTTTGACGGCGTATATGGTTTTGGGATGGCGGCTTTCGCTGTCTCAGAAATTATTTTTCCTCTTGAAATGAGTATTCTAAAATCAATTTTTTGATGAAACTTGATCAAGTCCGAATCAATGAGGTTTTGAGTTTTGGAAACCCATTTCCAATTTAAAATTTTTTGGAATATGTCCAGTGTTGTTGTGTTCAAAATTTGAAATCTCGATGTGAAATATCCAAATGATATGATTTGGTCTTCATTCACCAAGTGTGAGTGTATCAACATAAGTTGGAACGTATCGAGAAGTTGATATCGTAATAAGACTGGCCAGATAGCATTTAGGTTGTTAATATATTTTCTTAAAATGTTGTTTATTAGCAAAACAGACATACCCCGTTTGTTCATAATCAGTAGATACGGATCCATCTTTTCAAAATGTTTCAAAATGAGATGGTCGGAAACATCTAGGTTACGAATTAAAACGTTCCAGTTGATTTTTTCACTAAAAGTGTCAATTACCATTTCAGACAAGGTTTGATGGCAAATAAGAATATCAAAATCAATTCGTTCGTTGAATTTTACAATAGTTTTTGTTGTTAACTGTTGTTCCTTTACAAGTATTTCGAAATTAAGCACACTGTTAAATTCATCTATAAAAGAGTGAGTAAATATTTCATACCGCATCAACGATTTCCACTGTTGTCCGGTTAATTGAAACAATTTTGTTTTGATAGAGTTTAACTTTTCTACACTCAGATTTTCATTCAACATTTGAGTATACACTTTGAAAAGGTCTCTGCTAGTTAAATGAGAAACAAACGTATTTATGCCAATGTCCGACACTAACCTTTCCAAAATTTTTGAAATTATTTTTTTCCTACTAATATTCGGAAAGATAGAAATATTTAGATTTTGTGCAATATTACTAAGTTGGTGCATAGAATAATGTTCCATGTTAGTGCTATTGTGTTTCTTGATGTTTTATTAAAAAACTTTTGAAAGATTTTCTAAAATCTGGATCATTAAGTTGTAATGTTTTGTGAAAATTGTTTTCCAATTTAACAAATCTGAAAAATCATATAAAAACGATTTAGATAAGTTTTTAGTTTTTGATATGTTATTCCAAATGCCACGGTCATATTGTCTTAACTTCTGTCTGAAACAATGTTTCAATATATAATTACTACATTTACAATATCTTGTGAATATTATAAACCATTCTACGTTCGCATATTTATCATGTAGTGCTTTAAGCACTTCAACGAGAATTTCTCTTTCCGTGTACTTACTTGACATTAACACGTAAAACACAAACACAAAAACTCACTGCCTAACCTACACAAACCTACAATCTTAGTGGGTAAACTCAGTAGTACTAACTACAGTCTCGGCAACTACTCGGTATATATATACTACCCGGACCGTCACAGTGGGGGGTGTATTGGGTGGGGTGCTGTGGAGTGAGCCAATCCGAAAAGGGGTCGAGAATGGTGGGGGGTGTGTGTTGTGGAGTGAGCCAATCCGGAAAAAGTCGAGAATGGTGGGAAAATGTTTCGGAAAAGAGAGTGGGGAATGTTATTTATAGTTAGTATAGGAGGTGATTGACAGGTTTAATTTATTCGTTGATGATGAAATTATTGGGGAATGTTATTTATAGTTAGTATAGGAGGTGACCGACGGGTTTAATTTATTCGTTGACTATAAAATTATTTCTAAATTTGTCACGACCTCGCATACATAAAGACTGACATATATTAAAAACTAAAACCGCGAACGTTTTCGAAAATTTTTTGAATTTTGTAAAATATACCAAGTATTATATATATAAGTTAAGTGTAAGGAAATATGAAATCATTATGTCAGACGTTTTACTGTTTAAAAAGCTTGATAAAAATGCAAGAAGCCCATACAAGGCAACGCGAGGCAGTGTAGGATTTGACTTACACAGTCCAGCTACTTATGAGCTGCCACCAAAGTCAATCGTTACAATTCCTACAAATCTTGCTTTTCAATTTCCCCCTTCGACTTATGGAAGGTTAGCAATGAGATCTAACCTTGCAAAAGATGGGTTGGAAATTCTCGGTGGTGTGATTGATCCAGATTTTAGAGGGAACGTTTGTGTTATTATTAAAAATTATAGTCGAAATTTAATTATTATAACCGAAGGTTTGAGATTTGCCCAACTCATTTGTGAAAAGGCCAAATTTCCTACGTTAAAACAGGTCACAACTCTCGATTCTACAAAAAGAAACGATAACGGGTTTGGTTCAAGTGGAAAATATTAAAAAACTATTTTAAAATAATTGGTCGAAACATATTTAAATTTTTAGACAATTTCTTTAGTGTTGAATTTATTTTGTGGATTAAATAATGACACTTGCCATCTGCGAAACATATTTAAAATTTTAGACAATTTCTTTAGTGTTGAATTTGTTTTGTGGATTAAATAAAAATTTATTTAAAGACACTTACCATCTGCTCCTCGAATTAATGTAGACGGGCACTTACCCATTGTTGTAGTCGGCTTACCTAAAAATAAAATACAACATGGCAGTTTACATACTCGAAAAGAAAAGATTGGATTTGAGTTATTTCAAGACAAAAACTAATTTGAAACATAATTTACAGGAAAAAACTTTTCATATCAAGAAGCTGTTATTTTTAGTATAAACTCTTTTTTTGGTTATTACGACATACTGTTGCATTGTTTATATACCAGAAACTTTTCGGTACCTCTACTGTCCTGTGAGAATAATACTAATTGGCACTCGGAAGTTGAAAATTTATTCAATTATAAAAAGTGAATGTAAATGCATGGAAATAAAACATAAACCGTGATATTTTAACAGTTTGTCTATTCTCTTAGATTTGCTGTTGTGGGGGGTGGAAATTGAAAAGCAAGTTAAAATTATCTTAGCTATATAAATTCACAGGGGCACTCACCATCCTATCTATCATTTGCGACGACCCTCGGACCTAGTAGACGTGGACGATCCTCGGACCTAGTAGACGTGGACGATCCTCGGACCTAGTAGACGTGGACGATCCTCGGACCTAGTAGACGTGGACGATCCTCGGACCTAGTAGACGTGGACGATCCTCGGACCTAGTAGACGTGGACGATCCTCGGACCTAGTAGACGTGGACGATCCTCGGACCTAGTAGACGTGGACGATCCTCGGACCTAGTAGACGTGGACGATCCTCGGACCTAGTAGACGTGGACGATCCTCGGACCTAGTAGACGTGGACGATCCTCGGACCTAGTAGACGTGGACGATCCTCGGACCTAGTAGACGTGGACGATCCTCGGACCTAGTAGACGTGGACGATCCTCGGACCTAGTAGACGTGGACGATCCTCGGACCTAGTAGACGTGGACGATCCTCGGACCTAGTAGACGTGGACGATCCTCGGACCTAGTAGACGTGGACGATCCTCGGACCTAGTAGACGTGGACGATCCTCGGACCTAGTAGACGTGGACGATCCTCGGACCTAGTAGACGTGGACGATCCTCGGACCTAGTAGACGTGGACGATCCTCGGACCTAGTAGACGTGGACGATCCTCGGACCTAGTAGACGTGGACGACCCTCGGACTGGTAGGAGAGCCCGCTCAACCAACAAGAGGAGTAGAGGGCGAGGAATGGGTTGTTCAAGTTCTTATTAATTTGTAGGTGAATTTTATCCAATTGTAACAAGGTAAAGGCTATACGATGAAACTATCTAGTCTTTTATTCTCTATAACTTTTCAAACTGTGGTCCTAAATGGTAATTTCAACAAGTAATTTTTAATTTTCCAATGTTCGGTGGAGTGTTTCTTTTAAAAATATTCTGATGTGTGTTTTGAAATGGTCACTATCTTGTTTACACCCGACATTATCGGTTCATTAGAAAATATATTCAAAAATTGATAAAGAGTGAATAAAGTATAATTTTAAATAGTCAGTATGATTTTCTTGTTTACACCCGACGTTATCAGTTTGTTAGAAAATATATTAAGTGAAGAGTGATGATGTGATCGAAAAAAATAATAATTTATAATGAACATACTAGTGTAATAGTTTCTTTTTACTATTTTAGTTTTTATAAGGTAAACCTATAAACTACTAATGTTTGATTTAACAAGTGCACCAATGAGTACAACTCATTTTAGTTTGTGAGCAGTTTTAACGTTTTCATACTATAAAACAATACAAAAATTAATTGAAATTTTAAGAAAAGAAATTAAAATTTTACGACTTAAAAAAATATATAGGAAATGAAATTTATTAAATAAAAATGTGTAACTAAACTTTTTTATAAATATCTAAATTATATAAAAGAATTATTCAATTTCAAATTAATATGGTGAACAACAACGTAAGACAAAAATTTTAGAAAAAAAAGAAATTCAAAAGTTGTCGAGGCACCTTGCAGTTAGCTTCTCTGGTAGTCTTGTCAAACGTCGTCGAGGCACCTTGTAGTGGCTTCTCTCGTTGGATGTCATCGAGGCACCTTGCAGTAGCTTTTTTGGTTGGATGTCATCGAGACACTCTGCCCAGTAGATGGTGTTGTGTATCTTGTCAAACGTCTTCGAGACACCTTGCAGTAGCTTTTTTGGTTGGATGTCATCGAGATACTCTGCCTAGTAGATGGTGTGGTGTATCTGGTTGGATGTAGTTGAGATGTAGTTGATTACAAAGATTTAAAAACAAGAAAGAGAAAGGGAAAATCTTCACCACCTTGCTTTGACTCATGATCTGAATATTGTAAAACAATATGAAGAAAAAGAAAAAAGTTCATATTGTTCAAAATTTCAACCAACTCTTGATATGTATCCACTAAATGAAGAACTTCTAAGTTATATAGATAAAATGGCATATTATTTGCACCTTCTCTTACAAGAATACAACCATGTTTTAAAAATATATGAAGTCGACAAAAGTGAAAGAGATCCAGAACTTAGTGCATCAGCAAAATCAAATTACAAAGCAAAATCAAATTACAAAGATTTAAAAACAAGAAAGAAAGGGAAAATCTTCACCACCTTGCTTTGACTCATGATCTGAATATTGTAAAACAATATGAAGAAAAAGAAAAAAGTTCATATTGTTCAAAATTTCAACCAACTCTTGATATGTATCCACTAAATGAAGAACTTCTAAGTTATATAGATAAAATGGCATATTATTTGCACCTTCTCTTACAAGAATACAACCATGTTTTAAAAATATATGAAGTCGACAAAAGTGAAAGAGATCCAGAACTTAGTGCATCAGCAAAATCAAATTACAAAGCAAAATCAAATTACAAAGATTTAAAAACAAGAAAGAAAGGGAAAATCTTCACCACCTTGCTTTGACTCATGATCTGAATATTGTAAAACAATATGAAGAAAAAGAAAAAAGTTCATATTGTTCAAAATTTCAACCAACTCTTGATATGTATCCACTAAATGAAGAACTTCTAAGTTATATAGATAAAATGGCATATTATTTGCACCTTCTCTTACAAGAATACAACCATGTTTTAAAAATATATGAAGTCGACAAAAGTGAAAGAGATCCAGAACTTAGTGCATCAGCAAAATCAAATTACAAAGCAAAATCAAATTACAAAGATTTAACAAGGAGGTTTAAAATAAGTACCACAAATATTGGTAAGATGTTTTCAAAACTATTCCTAAAATATATAATTTTTTTAAAACAAAAAGGTGTCTAATGCTAATTTTTTAGAGGTTACATTAAGTGAAATGAAAAGGTCGAAATGTGAATTGAAGAGACCAACAAAATCACACATTAATAAAAACAAAAAATTGCGACACACGTCGCAGCAGATCTGCGTACTCAGCGAATTTCCAAATAAATAATATAATAATAATAATATATATGACAAGTTTTATAAAAATCTGTCCATAAACATGAGACTTATTTACCTATTCTCCATAGAGAGATTAACATGGGAAAGTGTATGCAGGTTTGCTGCAGTGAGGAACACTGGAATTAGGCATTTCTACCATAAATAATTTTTATCTTAACATTTATACCAAATTTCATCAACATGTCCATAAATAAAGGAGTTTACACTATACCTTTTAATTTCTTCTCCTCTTCCTTTTTATTTCCTCCATCTTTTTTTTTACGAATTTTTCCCACTCCAACCACGCTCTGGTTTCTCTCTCTTTGATGGGCATTGCCATAATCTCGTCAAACCACCCGACCTATTAAATAAAAGAATAAAAATGAACACTATACTTTTTAATTTCTTCTCCTCTTCCTTCTTCCTTTTTATTTCCTCCATCTTTTTTTTTACGAATTTTTCCCACTCCAACCACGCTCTGGTTTCTCTCTCTTTGATGGGCATTGCCATAATCTCGTCAAACCACCCGACCTATTAAATAAAAGAATAAAAATGAACACTATACTTTTTAATTTCTTCTCCTCTTCCTTCCTCCTTTCCCTTTTCTTCTCCATTTCTTTTATAACTCTCACCCACTCTCTAACTTCCCGTAGCCGCTCCGGGCTTCTGTCGAATAGATGATCCAACCACCCGGCCTATTAAATAAAAGTCACTTTTACTGATTGTAAATTTCAAATCTTCGAATGTTAGCCGGGAATATAAAAACTATTTCTGACATTTTATAAGATTGTAGTCTTTAAATACCAAAACAAGAGATAAAATATGTAAAAGAACAAATAGGAATTAAGCGATGACAAAATTGATCCCGACTTTACACTGACTGTATTATTATATTCATCGTTAAATTCTAGAAAGGGTAAATAGTTTTTATGTTCTTTTAAAAACTTACCACTCATTCGTTGGTGGTAAAATAAAATGTCCCATTCTAAATTGTCCTTGAAACGTTCTATATATTTCTCTGATAGGTTTTGATATTTACTTATTATTCCCCAACAGTCGTCAAAGCCCACAGTGGTTGTCATTTCAGTTAAGAAATGATCAGGAAATTGTTGCCTTTTAAGAATGTGTATCCAATTTACACGATGAAAATATATTCTTAATATTTCAAATGTAAAATAATAATGTAGAGAAAGAATCTCCCAATCCATATACCTATCAAATCTTTGAACAAATGAATCAGTTAAAACTCCTTGAGGAACCCTTGGTTCTTGAGAGATCAATCCCCATGCTGAAATATTAGATGATCTAACCATTGCTGTACAACTGTTTGTGATTGTTTAGGCATTGGACGAGTTCATTTATCTTACAATTTTTTAAATTCTAGATAATGTCTTTTATAATAATCTACATTTAATCTTTCCCTAGAATCTAAAGGCTTACAATTATCATGAAGTAAGCTGTAAAACCCAAAAAGGTTGTTATTTTTTGCATAAATTAATGACTCGATGGGAAGGGATAATTGAAAAGGTCGATCAAAGTCCTCTTCATCGTTAAACTTAAATAAGCTTGAATAGTGGTATCTACACATCCCACACGGTAACAACAAATCTAAGAATCCAGTTAACATACATAAAGATTCTTGATATTTTTCTTTTAAATTTGAAGTTGTCATTTCATCTACAACCAATGTTGTAAAATGTAAAACTACCCAGTATGAACTACCCCAAATGGCAGTACCACTCAATTTATCAATAATAACTTTATAAAGTCCATAGCTTGGAATCATATCTGTGGATTTGTCAACAGACCCAAGAGGAAAATGTTTAGAAATTCTTTGAATAAATAAGTTTTTATCATCCTCAACCATATATTTTTCTACCATTACATAAGGTAATATTTCATTTCTTGTAAGGTGTTTGACTTCCTTTAAATATTCAACATTTTTTTTATACAAATTGTAGTTTAGTTTTATTTCTATACCTAATACACAATTAATAACTAATGCTAAAATATCAAACAAATAATCCTCATTTTGTAAAATTTCTATTCTACTATCCTCGACACTGCGTTCTGCTTCACTATACAGGTTCGGAAAAATCCCTAAAAACAACCAATTATATACAACAAATGGTAAATAAATAGCAGGATGGTTCGTATGAAAGTTTTCAAATTTTATAATATCTCTATATTTAATAAAAACACATTCAGATTGATCAGACATTTTTTATAATAATAAAAATTTACCTACTCCTGGAACGAGATCGCCTGCGTATCTCGGGCCTTGTCTTTGATCTCGATCTAGACCTACATCTTTTACGTTTTTGGTTTTTATTTTTAAGTTTAATAAAAGATTTAGGTAGTTTGTCATCTGAATATTTGAAATATCCAACTGTGGGTCTTTTCTTTTTTTAATGTTCATACATGTACACATTGTTGTTTTAGACTTCTTTGTTTTTCTCATAATTTTATTTATACATAAAACATTTTCACGTAAAAAACTACTGCATAAACCCCATGTGAAAATGTTTTTTTATGTTTCTTGCTATATAAAAATAATGATAATAAGACGTTTTCATGGAGCCAACGCTGTTAACGAAGGAGAACGATTTGCTTTAAACCAAGTGTTAAAATATCCCCACCTTATTTATTGGATACCCACGTGTTATAATGTCGCTCATCACGAGTTTTCTAATCCAAACCAAGCCATTTTTGAATACAATTATGAACTAAAACAAATTACACAACATACGATTTTTTCTACATTTTTAGCGGAATTAGTACATTACCATAATATAGAAAATATACCATTTGGTTTAAGTGTAAATTTTAAGTCAAATATCATTTCATATGTAATAACCGTTTTAGTTTACCTTGTTACAAGTTCATTTATGTAAGAAAGTACCTAATCCATTTTTTTAACCAATTCGTATAATTTCTTATTTAAGAAATAATGTCTAATTTTAATCCAGTCGGTATAGATCAAAATATTAAAATTATCACTTATTAATGGCAACTTTCCCAAATTAAAAACTCTTGTTGATCTATTATTAATCGGAATTAATATATCAATAATAAAGTAGAAACATTTGTATGATTTTTTATTTTCTGATTTATACGTATAGTTGATTTGATCTAAAATAGTTATTGTATTCAATAATATATAGTTATATAATATATTATATAATAGTTTATTGTAATTCGTGAATCCATCTGATATAGAACCCACTAGCTGCCAACCAAGACCGAAAACATCTTTGAGCACCACTCCGTTGAAGATAATGTCAATAACCATCTTCACCATTTTCCATATCAACACTATCCCGATCATACCGGACGTGATATCTCCTATTATCCCGAACCATCCCCACATCCTGGAGACGACGCTCTTTGAAATCTCATTGATTGTCTCTGTAGTCATCAGCCCCGCATAATTGAGTCCTTGGGAATCAGCAGAACTATATATATATATATATATATTATATATAAGGCCGTTATATATTACGGATCGTGCAACTGTGTCTCTTACCGCTGGTAGTTCCATAGGATACATAATATGGTCCGAGAGAGCTCGAAGAACTTCCTGGGTGTATATGCCTGCCGTAGCAAAGTCTTCTGGTCTTTCATACTTCCAATCTTTCATATCCAGTGGTTTCATAATCTGTGGTGGAGAAACCTGGTGTGCTTGAGGGTATACGGAATACCAAACCGAGTCAATTTCGATCAATGTAGGCATGATGGTTGAACAGCTAACTTCGCTGCTGTAAGCCTTCAGCAAATGTGACCTTGGCGTGATGAACATTGACCTATTGTTGGCTTTCACTGCTATGTCCGCATAACATCGAGTTGATGGTCTTAAGGAAACCGGAACTGGCAAGCATTTGATGAGGTATACGACTTCACCCGATAAAACTGCTGTAAAACCGGGGCCCTCTCCACCACAGATTATGAAACCACTGGAAATTGATGGTAATAAAGAGTATCCTATTGCATTTGAAAGTGCTACATTAAGTCCAGCACAGAGAAATTATTCTCAGTTAGAAAAAGAAGCTCTGGCTTGTATTTTTGGGTTAAAAAAATTCCACAAATATTTGTGGGGGAGAAGTTTTACTATTTGTAGTGACCATTTACCCTTAAAGTCTATTTTTGGGGAAAACAAAAGAATACCGGGTTTAGGTTCATCCAAGTTGATTCGCTGGGCTACTATACTGTCAGCTTATCAGTATAAGATAGTCCATAAAAAGGGATTGTTGATACCACACGCAGATGCGATGTCTAGATTACCTAGCTCTGATATTGTTCAAGATGACGAATCATTTTTTATTTATTTGTCAACACCTTTAGTGTCTCATGAAGATATAAGCAGAGAAACAATGAAAGATAAGGTTTTATCTAAAGTAATTGAGTTTGTAAAACACGGGTTTCCCAAAAATGTACCTAGTGAATTTAAAGTGTATTCCAATAACAGTAAATGTTTAAGTGTTTACAATGGTTGTTTGTTTTTTGGCACTAAAGTGGTAATACCTGATAGTTTAAAGGAAAAAGTGTTAGAAGTAATTCATTTTAATCATGCAGGTATAACTCGATCAAAACTATTTGCAAGATCATACGTATGGTGGAAATCTCTTGATAACCTCTTCCTTCTCCTCTTCCTTTTTATTTCCTCCATCTTTTTTTTTACGAATTTTTCCCACTCCAACCACGCTCTGGTTTCTCTCTCTTTGATGGGCATTGCCATAATCTCGTCAAACCACCCGACCTATTAAATAAAAGAATAAAAATGAACACTATACTTTTTAATTTCTTCTCCTCTTCCTTCTTCCTTTTTATTTCCTCCATCTTTTTTTTACGAATTTTTCCCACTCCAACCACGCTCTGGTTTCTCTCTCTTTGATGGGCATTGCCATAATCTCGTCAAACCACCCGACCTATTAAATAAAAGAATAAAAATGAACACTATACTTTTTAATTTCTTCTCCTCTTCCTTCCTCCTTTCCCTTTTCTTCTCCATTTCTTTTATAACTCTCACCCACTCTCTAACTTCCCGTAGCCGCTCCGGGCTTCTGTCGAATAGATGATCCAACCACCCGGCCTATTAAATAAAAGTCACTTTTACTGATTGTAAATTTCAAATCTTCGAATGTTAGCCGGGAATATAAAAACTATTTCTGACATTTTATAAGATTGTAGTCTTTAAATACCAAAACAAGAGATAAAATATGTAAAAGAACAAATAGGAATTAAGCGATGACAAAATTGATCCCGACTTTACACTGACTGTATTATTATATTCATCGTTAAATTCTAGAAAGGGTAAATAGTTTTTATGTTCTTTTAAAAACTTACCACTCATTCGTTGGTGGTAAAATAAAATGTCCCATTCTAAATTGTCCTTGAAACGTTCTATATATTTCTCTGATAGGTTTTGATATTTACTTATTATTCCCCAACAGTCGTCAAAGCCCACAGTGGTTGTCATTTCAGTTAAGAAATGATCAGGAAATTGTTGCCTTTTAAGAATGTGTATCCAATTTACACGATGAAAATATATTCTTAATATTTCAAATGTAAAATAATAATGTAGAGAAAGAATCTCCCAATCCATATACCTATCAAATCTTTGAACAAATGAATCAGTTAAAACTCCTTGAGGAACCCTTGGTTCTTGAGAGATCAATCCCCATGCTGAAATATTAGATGATCTAACCATTGCTGTACAACTGTTTGTGATTGTTTAGGCATTGGACGAGTTCATTTATCTTACAATTTTTTAAATTCTAGATAATGTCTTTTATAATAATCTACATTTAATCTTTCCCTAGAATCTAAAGGCTTACAATTATCATGAAGTAAGCTGTAAAACCCAAAAAGGTTGTTATTTTTTGCATAAATTAATGACTCGATGGGAAGGGATAATTGAAAAGGTCGATCAAAGTCCTCTTCATCGTTAAACTTAAATAAGCTTGAATAGTGGTATCTACACATCCCACACGGTAACAACAAATCTAAGAATCCAGTTAACATACATAAAGATTCTTGATATTTTTCTTTTAAATTTGAAGTTGTCATTTCATCTACAACCAATGTTGTAAAATGTAAAACTACCCAGTATGAACTACCCCAAATGGCAGTACCACTCAATTTATCAATAATAACTTTATAAAGTCCATAGCTTGGAATCATATCTGTGGATTTGTCAACAGACCCAAGAGGAAAATGTTTAGAAATTCTTTGAATAAATAAGTTTTTATCATCCTCAACCATATATTTTTCTACCATTACATAAGGTAATATTTCATTTCTTGTAAGGTGTTTGACTTCCTTTAAATATTCAACATTTTTTTTATACAAATTGTAGTTTAGTTTTATTTCTATACCTAATACACAATTAATAACTAATGCTAAAATATCAAACAAATAATCCTCATTTTGTAAAATTTCTATTCTACTATCCTCGACACTGCGTTCTGCTTCACTATACAGGTTCGGAAAAATCCCTAAAAACAACCAATTATATACAACAAATGGTAAATAAATAGCAGGATGGTTCGTATGAAAGTTTTCAAATTTTATAATATCTCTATATTTAATAAAAACACATTCAGATTGATCAGACATTTTTTATAATAATAAAAATTTACCTACTCCTGGAACGAGATCGCCTGCGTATCTCGGGCCTTGTCTTTGATCTCGATCTAGACCTACATCTTTTACGTTTTTGGTTTTTATTTTTAAGTTTAATAAAAGATTTAGGTAGTTTGTCATCTGAATATTTGAAATATCCAACTGTGGGTCTTTTCTTTTTTTAATGTTCATACATGTACACATTGTTGTTTTAGACTTCTTTGTTTTTCTCATAATTTTATTTATACATAAAACATTTTCACGTAAAAAAACTACTGCATAAACCCCATGTGAAAATGTTTTTTTTATGTTTCTTGCTATATAAAAATAATGATAATAAGACGTTTTCATGGAGCCAACGCTGTTAACGAAGGAGAACGATTTGCTTTAAACCAAGTGTTAAAATATCTCCCCAAGACCTACATCTTTTACGTTTTTGGTTTTTATTTTTAAGTTTAATAAAAGATTTAGGTAGTTTGTCATCTGAATATTTGAAATATCCAACTGTGGGTCTTTTCTTTTTTTAATGTTCATACATGTACACATTGTTGTTTTAGACTTCTTTGTTTTTCTCATAATTTTATTTATACATAAAACATTTTCACGTAAAAAACTACTGCATAAACCCCATGTGAAAATGTTTTTTTATTTTTCTTGCTATATAAAAATAATGATAATAAGACGTTTTCATGGAGCCAACGCTGTTAACGAAGGAGAACGATTTGCTTTAAACCAAGTGTTAAAATATCCCCACCTTATTTATTGGATACCCACGTGTTATAATGTC